>APFE030207115.1:0-28487 GCA_000404065.3 Pinus taeda | reverse complement strand
CTTAAGAAATCCCTTTATGGTCTCAAGCAAACCCCTCGAGCTTGGTATGCCAAAATGGTTAGCTTTCTTTTAGATACTGACTTTTCTAGGTATCATTCTGACAATATTATCTACACAAAGAAAGTGGGTAAGTCTCTTGTCATTCTTGTTCTTTATGTTGATAACTTTATCCTTACTAGTAGTGATCCCAACCTTATAAACCATGTGAAGTCCAGCCTTAAAAATCAGTTTGAAATGACATACTTAGGGCACTTGCACTATTTTCTTGGTCTTCAAGTCTTGCAATCTAAAGAAGGTATTTCCCTTTCCCAGTCCAAGTATGCCTGTGATCTTCTACACCACTTTCACATGGAAGACTGTAATCCAACCCCTTATCCCTTTCAGTCTGGAGCCAAACTTTCAATCACTTATAATTCCCCTAAATTTATGCTACCTTATACCTTCAACTTGTTCGAAAACTTTTGTCTCTGAATCATACCCACCTTGACCTTTCCTTTATTGTTGGCCTTATTGCTCAGTTTATGAAAAACCCACATGAAATTCAATGGAAAGAAGCTAAAAGAATACTTCATTATGTTCAAGGTACAATTCAATTTGGGATTTATTACAGTGCAGAAGCATCTCCTTTATTAGTTGGTTTCACTAATTCTGATTGGGTTGGTGACCCTGATGATCAGAAGTCTGCTACAGGTTATGACTTCACTCTTGATTCTAGACCTATTACATGAGCTTGCAATAAACAAAGTTCCATTTCTCTTTCTTCAGCAGAAGAAGAGTATCTTGGCATTGTTGAAGCTAGTAAGGAATCCATGTGGCTTCGTCAGATCCTGTTAGAGTTTGTTTTTTAACAGCAACATCCGTGCACACTTTGGTGTGATAATCAAAGTGCCATTCAACTATGAAAAGATCTAGTCCAACATCAGTGCAACGAACACATTGAACTACACATGCACTTCATCAGAAAGCTCATCCATGACCATGTTCTTGAAGTTCAATATTGTTCAACCGATGATCAAGTTGCAGACATATTTACAAAGGCTCTCACAGAGGTAAAGTTTACTAAACTTCGATTTATGGTTGGAGTTCAGGAAGTTGTCACTAAGGGGGGATAGGCTCTAATGCCTCCTTCTTTCTCCTATTGTGTCATTTGTGTACATCCTTAAATCGTATCCCAAGTTGTTTCTAAGGGGGGATGTTAGGATATTCCGACACATAGGAAATAATTAAGTACAACTTGGTCTAGTGTATAGTTAGGTAAAGTGTGTTTCTTTAGTATGTATGTTTTGTAACTTACAATCTGACGATCATGATATGTTAAAGACATGAAGTGATCCGACGGTTCATTCTCTCCTCGGTATTACTAACACTTGATCCGTGGCTTAACACCCGATTGGTCCATGATCTCTATTTAAAGAGCATGGAGGGTAATTTGTTAGGTGATCATTCATGAGAGAAGCTTATGTAAATTTTCTTTCTTTTACATTAATAAATTTCCTAAAGTGGCCGTGTTGGCTCAGGTCGTGGACTATTTCCCTCTTTGAGCGTTTTAACCACGTCAAGAATACTGGTGTACTGATCTGTGATCTATTTTTTAGTGGTGTCCTTTGGTGTTATATCTAAGGAACTTACCCTGTAAATTCCTACAGTGCCAAGGTGTGTCAATGTGTGCCAAGGAGTGTTAGGGAAACACAAGGATAACTAGGTCATAATGCATGGAAATGAATGAATAAGAGTGTGTTACAAGGAGTGTCAGCGAGTTCCAAGTGTGCTAAGGAGGAGTGACAAGGCATGTTTGGCAGTGCTAAGGAATGCTAGAGTGCTAGGTTGGCATGTTACTAAGATGTGTCAACGTGTGCAAGGAAGTGTTAGTTGGGAGAGAAACACAGGGGAGCACTACATCAAAATGCATGGAAATGAACAAAAAAGAGTTTGTGATTGGAAGTGTGGGTGAGTTCATGGTGTGTTAAGGAGGGAGTAACAAGGTATGCTAGGTAGTTTTAAGGCACAATAAAGGCCAGGGTAACATGCCAAGATATCCTAGGTGCTAGGGTGCAACAACATGTGCCAAGGAGTGTTGAGTGTTAGGGAAACACAAGGGAGCACAAGGTCCAAATGCATGGAAATGAATGAATAAGAGTTTGTGACCAGGAGTGTCAACAAGATCTAAGTGTGCTAAGGAGAGAGTGACAAGTTATGTTAGGTAGTGCTAAGGAATGTTGGAGTGCTAGGTAAACATGCCAAGATGTGTCAGGTGCTAGGGTGTGCCAATGCATGCTAGGGAGTGTCAGGGAAACACAAGGAAGCACCATGTCAAAATTCATGGAAATGAATGAATAAGAGTGTGTGATAGGGAGTGTAAACGAGTTCTAGGTGTGTTAAGCAGGGAGTGACAAGGTTATATGCTAGGTAGTGACAAGGTATGCCAAACTACCAAGGCACGTTAGGAAGTGCTAGGGTGTGTTAGGAAGTGTCAAAGCATGCCAAGGAATGTAGCAGATGCTAACACATGCCACATAATGCTAAGGAATTCTGATACATGTTAGGTGTTATGGCATGTCAAGATGTAAATTGTGTTTCTTAGTTGTTTTATGGCCACGGTTGGATGTGATGAGCCTTGTCTTGGTAACTTGTTAAGTGGGATGAGTTTACATTGGACATGAGTAGCCTAAGATGAGTTACATGTAGTTCTTAGGTGAACAAGGCAAATGTTGAATTTCCATGGCACGTGAGAATTTGGGTTTGGTCTTAGAATCTTTGATGCAAACACACTCAAATGCCACAACACATCTACTTTGCACAATGAAATCTACACACATCAGGGAATCAACTAGTGCACATGACAATTTTTAACTTTTTCAAACCCTTATTCATTATATTACAAATTATAATAGAACATGTTAGAGCTCCCATACCAGGGATCATGGTCCTTTACAATCTCATTGATACAAGGAATACAACTAGGGCTTGGTGTTAGTATTTTGACAACCAATCTACCTTGAACAAGACAACACTTGACCTACTTGTTGATGGTGGCCACACACAACCCTTTCAGTCCACGTGCCTAGAACACATCTAACAGGTCCTCTTGCCTCCCATTATGTGACTCCTCAATATGCCTCTATTAATGAACTCAACTCCTTTAGGTTACTGAACTTGAATCAACAAAATTTTCCCTCTAGTTACCTCATTTTTCCTTCAAGGTCTACAACACTTAGGGTCTTCAATCAATTGTTCACAACTTTATTTGTGAACAACTCTTTGGTATGCCCTTTTTTCCATATTGTTGCTCCAAGAAGACAAATCTAGGGCTATGGATGCCACCCTTCTTCTCACTGACTCAATCCTCTACAATACATCGAACTAGGGCTAGTTGGCTAGCCCACTTGACTGCTAGTTTAGTCCTTAAAAGTTTGAATGTCCTTAGGCCCAATACACCTACCCTTCTACAAGCCTTATTGTCCTTCATAAGTATAGGACTTAGGGCTCTTCTTTGACAGTCACCTAACAACCCTCCAACTATACTAGGACTGCCATCAATTTTCCCAACCACAATCAATTCTTTTACTGATCTAGGTCCCACAACACTGCCCTCATATAGGGCTCTTCAAATCTGCCACCTAATAGAGTTTCGAGTCCCCTCAAAAGCACTATTCCTGTGTACCAATTTCTTTATTGTCCAATTTATGAATAAATCTGAATTACCCATCTTATCTTCCTTATAACAATCTATAGATGACTAAATTAGGGTCACAAATCATCCACTAACAGTCCATTAACTAATTGTTTATAGGTTGCTTCAGATCTCTGTCTAAAACTCTATGGATAGTCCACCAAAATCAACTCCTCTTCATGTCAATCCATTCCTCATATGGCACATTTCTTCTATTCAATCTTCCACTCAAGTTCCACCCTCCTTTGGATCTTATATCTCCACACATACTTCTGTAAACCATCTTCTAGATATGTTGTCTATATTGCAGAGATAATCATCGCTCTAAGGGTCATGACCCCTCATCTTCTACGTAGATTTGTCACAGGCTTAAAGGCATACCTTATGGACTAAAGATTCTAGGAAACTACCCTAACCTGGGCATCATACTTGTATTCTAATTTATTTAGAACAAAGCCTATCCACCAATATAAAAAACAACAAATCTTGCCTCCATAAGAGAATCGACCTAGATCATATGGATCCATAGATTATGGGCATTGTTTCTACTAAATCTTGACCTGAACTTTATATCTCTATGACCCTCAAACTACGATTACCTCAGTCAATATTACACCTACGACTACTTTTGTTTTGGACCTAAATTCCAGTGCATGCCCTCCTCCATTTGTGTTGGTATTTATCACAGACCTTGTAACCTAGTAACCACCACAAGACAGGGTCTCAACCCTATCTGCTATTTCATAATTTCATGCGACCTTCACACAAAAATACCATTGAAATCACATGCCCAAATTCTCATTAGCCACATCTCTTGAGCTCAATCTACCAGAAGAGAACCCTCACATGATGATCTTTCTCTTGGTGGATGGTGATAGCTTACCTTTATAAACCCTTACTGAGCCCTCTAACTCGGCTTACTTTAGGAATGCATCTCTCTTGGCCTCCTTGATCAAATGAACTCCTTCTCACTTGATGTTAGCTTTTCCTAGCTATGCCTCTTAGGAACCCTCTAGAACTTATGAGTTTTATCCACTTAGACCTTAGGAAATATTAATTTTCCTTTTCAATTTTCTTTTAGATTTTAAACCCCATCTTGGGTCCAAAACCCCTTCGCCTGGGTTCTTTTCCCACAAATCCTTTTGCGACCAAACTCACACAAACCCATCTCACTAGGCTTGTGGAGTACCTCCCAAGCTACACAATTCAAAAACATAGTCTATTTGTAGTAATCGTAACTTATTCAAACTCTTGTAGTCAAGAGAGGACTTGGTTCAGTTCCCAAGTTGCAAATTAAGTAAGGGTAGTTGTGAGGGCATGATAGCTATGAAGGTTCAGGGCATGATAAGGAATGAAAAGGCACACTAAAACATGTTAGACAATATCAATGCATGTTGAGGAGTGTTAGGGAGTGTTGAGTCATAATAAGGGAGAATTGGGTCAAAATGCATGGAAATGAACAAATACGAATGTGTGCGAGAGAGTGTCAGCGAATTCAAGTGTGCCAAGGATGAAGTGTGTTAGGATAATTTCATAATAGGATTCGCAAGAGGCAAGCCTATGGTTTTGATAATGGGATCAACAAAGAAGTTTTAGACAAAGGGAGACTTTGTGCTAGGCAAAACATTGTTTTTCCTTTAGCTATTATATTTATATGACATGTGGCACATTTTGGCCAAATGTTCATGTTTTAAACTATTTTAAACAATTGCATATTGTACATTATTTTGTATAAGTTTTGGGGCACTCGGCTTGTACCAGATTATATCATGTATGTCTTGTGCATCTTGTGGTTCTTTCAAACTCTTAGTTAATGCTCTATTGTTTATATGAACTGGACATACATGTGAAATATTGTTTGTGTAAGCTATGTTGCTTAGTTGTTTTATGGCAATGGCTAGATGTGATCCTTGTCTTGGTAAGTTCTTAAGTGGGACAAGTAGAGCTTGGGCATGAGTGACCTAAGATGATTTATAGGTAGTTCTTAGGTGAACAAAGCATAATCTACTTGTATTAGGTGTAATTGGTCAAGTTATTATGGTCGGAGCAGGCCAATGTCACATGAACTGCTAGTTATGAAGGTGTGAGGCTAGTTGTAAGTGGCAAGGAATGTTAGGGAATGCTAACATGTGTAGATAGTGCGAAGTCACGCCAAATATGCTAAGATGTGCTAAGTGCTAAGGCATGCCAAGATGTGCAAGGGTGTCACAATATGTGCCTAGGATTTTCAAGGCAAAAAAAAGGAGAAACAAGTTAAACTACAAGGAAATGAACACATAAGAGGGCTAATAAGTCATGAATTTACATTTTACAAGAGGGTCATGCTAGGCACACCAACACTAGGTGTCAATAGGTGCCAAGTGTTAGTGCATTCTAAGTGCTAAATATTCCTCTGTTACTTCTTATCTACTTTCCAATAGTTGATCTCAAATAAATTTAATATTAAACCATGCCAAAGCATACCAAGGAATCTCAACGAATGCTATACATGCAAGGACTTTCCAAGCACCGACACGTTCCAAGTTCCAATGTGCAAGGCATGTCGAAGAGTGCTAAGGTGTGCTAGAGAGTGCTAATGCATGTTGAGGAGTGTTAGGGAGTACTAGGTAAACACAAAGGAGAACTAGTTCAAAATGCATGGAAGTGAATGAATACGAGGGTGTGTTAGGGAGTGTCAATGAGTGCTAGCTGGCATGCCAAGGAGGGAGTGACAAGGTATGCTAAGCGTTGGTAAGGCATGCTAGGGAATATTAGGGCATGCCAAGAGGTGCCATAGTGTGTGTTAACATGTGTCAAATAGTGCCAAGGCATGCCAAGACATGACAGATGCTAAGGCATGCTAGGATGTATAGGGTGAGAGGGTATGCCAATAAGTGTCAAGGATCGTTAAGGAAACATAAGGAAGAACCAAGCTAAAATGCAAGGAAATGAACACATAAGAAGGTTAATAATTCAAGACTTTATCTTTTTCCAAATGGGCATGCTAGGCACACTAATAACAGGTTATAATACATGCCAAGTGCCAATGTGTGTCAAGTGCTAATGTATGTTAATGCACACCGAAGTGTTTAGGGCATGCTAGGGACTATAGGGCATGCCGACACATGCTAGGAGAGTGCTATGCTATGCTAGGGCCTGCCAACTTGTGCTTGGGTGTCCTATTCATGGCAAGATTTTCTAGGTACAAATATGTTCCAAGACATGTGGGGTGCCAAGGAATGTTAGTGTGGGCCAAATCATGTTAATATGTGCCAAGAGTGCTGAGGATTGTTAGGCCTCTCTCATTAATATAATTGACAGAGCTTGATTATGTATTAAATAATATAGTTCCTACACACACTGGTGGAACTTTATCTAAAGGGAATTTGTTAGATAATAAACCTAATAGAGATGAATCATGTGTTGACTCATAGGAAAATTATATTCTCATTACTTGAGGGAAATGATACACACTAATTACTTTTTAACAAATTGACTGACTCTACCCACTATGGCCTTGGACACATAATGAAAAATACTCCACAACAATGGCCTTAAATCATTATCTTTTGACAAATAATATGGTAGCATACAAATCGCGTCATCAAAAACTCACTAGAATGATCAATGATGACAAACATTTTTTGACCGTCACAAAAAGTAACCAAAAAGAGCATTGGTGAGGGTTAATAAAAGATCATCACTAGAAGTGTCACCAAAGAGAGAATTAGTGACAGACCTTTAACAACCCTCACCGAAAGTGTCACTAAAAATGGCTTTGGCGACAAACCTTAAACGACCATTGCTATATGCCCTTACAAAAACGTTTTTTTAAGGACCGTCACCATATGTGACATTGGTGATGGACCTTAAAGGTCCGTCATAGGCATGACCCTCACCAATGACATTTTTTATTGTATTGATACATATAAACCTATAGTTGTAGCTATACAAAGTCCAAACAAGAGTATATCCTCAAAAAATAACACAGTAAAACAAGATGATAGTATTGATTTTTTTTCTATGCATCCAATCATCATTCTGTGAAAGGACGATGAAAATATTCATATGCATCTTCACGTAGTTGTTATGTGATCTTCTAAATGCATGTATCCTACTTAGAGCTTGCATTAGATATTGTGCCTGCCACTATGTTCCTTTCCCTGAAGATATGGTGACATGAGATGTGGTCAAGAGATAACTTTAGGTGAATAATATCCTCCAAAATAGGTGGCAGTTTTTGATTGAGGCATATTTGTGTCTTATTGAACCAATTTATAACATTATTAGAATCACCAAAAATATGTAGAGTGTGAAATTCTTTTTCAGTGGAAAGAAAAAGGAGAAGTTTTATGCAGAGCATCTCTGCATAGTTGTTTGTGGCCTTGCCTAAACTAATATGAGATTTGAAACAAATGATGTTCCTAAAGATATAGGACCAACACACCTCCACAGGAAACATTATCATGAGGGGCTCCATCAAAATAGGCCCAAGGAACTTGTTAGTCCTTACAATCTCCTAGGCTAAAAAGGAAATCGACAAGGGTAACCTCAAACCACTTCAGCTCAGTAGCTAGCCCTACTGAGCATGAGAGGGATCTCTCTAAGTCTTTTATCAATGATATGACTTTAAAGCAAATGGATTTAGACTAGATATAAGTAGTTGTTTGTGAAAATTTGGTTTTTAAAGGGTTTGGGGCCACAAGTAGGTCTAGGTTGTGGGAATACAGGGGCAAGCATAAGAAGAAGCTAGATGTCAAAAGCCATGGTGTATTTGGAGTAATTTTTCAGTGTAGTATAGAGGATTTAGAAAGGAAGAAACTAATAAGCATTAAAAAATGATTTCATTAGCTTAAGAAGACAAAACATATAACCATGAAACTTGATAACAGAGCTTGAAAAACAAGAATTCTGAATATTTCACTCAAAGGTATTGATAGAAAGAAGAGACTAAATGTATGTAAAGATGTTTAGACCATCATAAAACAAAAAGAATGAAGCACAAACACCATGAACTCACTGTGCTAGAGTTCCTTGAAAGTAGTTGCAACTTGTATTTGTATTAGTTGAAAGATGATTACAATGCAAGCCTTCCTTCACAAAAATTTCAACCCTCTTCTCCTGAGGTGAAATAGTATTTATAGACTCGCCTAGACCTCTTTCCCACCTTCAGGAGTCTAACTCCTTGGTGGAGGAACTGACTACAATATTCTCTCAACCAATAGGTGAAAGTGAGAAGGTGTAACTCAAACACCTCATGAAGAGTTTGATTAGGAGTTTTCTTCTTTTATGAGGCCTAATGAACATCAAAAACAACCTATGATATGCATTTATTCATGCCTATATCACCTAGCCTCGTAACTTGTGCCATTACAAAGAGAATCTTGACTTTGACCAAGTTTGACTAGAAACTAGAAAATTTACACAGTGAATTTTTACAAATAAAAACACAGAAAATGCAGAAGTGCAGTGCTAACTTTTCGCTGACTTTTAGGTGCCTTCTATGGATCAAAATGGAAATCTGAGAGAACGGTCAACTAGCCCTTCAAGTCTCGTTTCCATAACAGTTTGAATTTCTGAATTTGGAGCACGGGAAGACCTTCAAAAATCCATTCACCCAAGGTCACTACAGAATCCCAGCGCCTGTAAAAAAATGGTCCATAATGCTATTTTTTGCCACTATTTTGCCTTTTTCTCCCAAACTAAGCCACCTTTGCAAAATATGGGAAAATGGGTTTTTATAGGATGCCAAGACCTTTCCAAATATATAAACTTTTCTTCAAATGGATGCATGAGGAAAAAAAGTGATGCCAAGGTGCTGCACTTCTAGAAAAGCCAATTTTCTGAATTTAGACCAAAAATTCTAAAAAAAATCAAAATGCTCAAAATTGGCTCAAAATTGGAGGGAAGGTGTAAAAATGAGTTTGTTAAAGCTTCATGGATGCTTCAGCAAGCATCTCCAAGTTTCCCTCATCCTTTTGCTCTTTTTTGGTTTCCTTGAGCTTGTTTTTGAGCAGTTTCACTTTGACATTGGCGATCATGTTTTGAGCTTGATAATGACGTGCCATGTGTTTGAGCATTTGATTATCTCTATTTTCCTTCTTCAGGAGATTTTCCAAATGTTCGTTCACTTTGTTGAGCCAATATCTTTATCTTGATGTACCTAAAGGGCAATTCTCTCTTCTAGGTCAAGGTCTTCATTGAACAATATTTGTTTTTGTTCCTCTTGCAGAGCTTCTTTGAGACCTCTAGTTCTTGGTATTTTCCTCTTTCCTGTACCCTTTGATCCTTCAGGCTCGCTTGATTCTATGACCTCTTTACCTTTTTCAACCTGCTGCAATAACTTGGCTTTTTCCTTTTCTAAGATCAACTCTTTTGCCTTGAGTTGACTGTTTTCTTGTTCAAGGAATGATATAATGAACTTAGCTCTTTCCATGTTTATTTCCAGCTCATTGATTTGGTAGTCCTTGTCCCTGATGGTCTGCTTCATGATTGAAGTCTCATCTTCCTCTTCTAGATCAATGATCTCAAATTCCTACTCAATTGTCTTCTTACCTTTTGTTGTTGATGCCTGCTTTGCCAATGAAGAAGGCTTGGCCCCTTTCTCTTTGTGAGAAGAAAACACAAGCATATGCCCTTTCTTATATACTTTGGTGACCTATAGCCTAGGTAGCTGAATCTTCTCTGCTAGTCTGCTAGATGACCCCATCTCTATTTTTTGTTTTGGTGCGCTTGTGGACTGAGATGCTGCATTTTCTTCATGCCATTTTAGAGATGTTTCTAAGAAGGCTTCCCAAGCCATACCCTTCTCTGCCCACTAATGCAGGACAATGGTTTTGATGAGATTATGATCGAACAGGCTTGGAGAGTGCTCTTTATCCTTCAAATGTATCTTTTCAAACATTTTTGAAATACTCTTGAACAAGTAATTGCACATGTTGAGTGGCTTTTGAGATGTGAAGTGCATCAAGAGGCGAATGTGATATGCATACAACCTTGAGAATCTACCTTCACAGGTAAAGAACCTCATGTTGGTCTTCATTAAAGGAGCATACTTCTCAAAAAAATATATGAAAGGCATAAGATGAGTATGTGTGTCTCTGTATGGAGTCTTTAAGAAGGGCTTGTAGTTTTCAAGATCTAGATTCATTCCTTTGAACTAGTATTCGCCATTTTCTGGTAAACCAGTTGCTAGTGAGATGGAGACCATTGAGAAGCTAAACTCAATACCAACAATGACAGCAGTCTCCCCTTTCAAATGTGTAGCTACCCAATCTGTCAGTTGCTCATAAAACCCTGCTTCACTTACTCTTTTGCAAAATTCCAAACAGTGAACATCTTCAAAACATTGTTTGATGAAACGATAGGAGTTGATATGATTGCAATCTGACGGTTCATATCTAAGAATCCTCCCTCCTTTTTTTTGTCTCTTTCTCTCTGGTGAAGAATCAATCTCCATGATGACACAAAATCCTAGCAGCAGGATGTGAGGTGAGTATGAAAATGAAGTGATATATGAGGGATTTTGACAAAATGATGGGAGGGGTTTTGTGAAAGATGAGGTGGTTTTGAGAAACTGATGGATCGAAAGTAGTGAACAAATGTGGCTGCTAGTAAGTGAGACCAAGAAGGTTTTATGGTGTGATTTTGCCAAAATAACTCTAGGAATGAGCTAGGGTTTTGTTTTTTTAGTGTTTAAACTTGACTTGGAGATGGATGGACTAGTCAAGGTGACTCATCATACATGTGTGCAGGTGTAGAAAGTCAATTTACATGTTTAGGAGATAAAAAATTGTGATGACCATTTCTACCCTAGCATTTCCCATGGCATTTTTTCTACAAACCCTAGCCTGAGATATTATCAACATGGAATGCAAATGGGAAAGCAAAAATCAAGGGAAATGATGCATTTACTTGTCCTCGGGCTTAGAAATCAATTTGACCAAGTTTGAAAGCAAGAATTTTAAAATTTGGGAAAATTTGGATGATTTTCGGGCACTTTGTCGTGCGCGCAGCGCAGTTCTTCTATGCGCAACGCCAAAGCGCAACACAGTTCTTCTACGCATAGCGCCTGCTTCAAAAGCGTAGCGCAGTGTATCTACGTGCAATGCCTACAAATTTTGGCCAAATTCTCCTAGGCAAATGGAATTTTTGCTTTTTTAAGCGAGTGAGCTCGATGATGAAAAGTGAATGAGAGATGAATGAAAAGGTATTGAGTCATTTTGAGTTTATATAGGGGTGATTTCTTCACTTTTTCAAAAGGGAAAAGAAACTAATCTTCTTTAGTGAATTGATTTCACTTTTTTGAAGGTAGCTTTTACCTTGCCTTTGCAAATGTGCTTATTGCATCTCCTGAGTGTTGGTGCTTTCTTCTCCTGAAACTTTTTGATGTCATGAAAATGAAAATAAACCATGTTTCATTTCTTGAACTCTTTGCTCTGTCAACTTTGACTTATTTCTGACTTTTTATGGAAATGGTGGACCTTGGGGACTCTTAAGACCTAATGGATGACTTAAGACTTAATGGAATGATAATGATGACTTGACCAATTTTCATGGTATATGACAAGCAACCAGCATGAGTGAAATTTCAGACAATGACTCTATCTTGGACTGACCATACAATGACCAAATTTGTTATGTAAACCTAGTAACAGAAGAATTTGACGATGAAACCCTGAAATGACCATGGTAAAAGCAATTTTTTGATCCAGGTAACAGGTTAATAAGTCTGACACTAACAGAACCAAGAAATTTATAATTCTTCTAAGATAATATGGGGAACCTGAGAAGTATCCAAGGAAGGAAGCATGGAGAAAATTGCAAGAATTTGTGCTGCCACACAATTATGGGACAAGACTTGATCCCAGAAAGTTGCCTTGTTTATAGCCATCCATACTCCCCAACATATGAGAGGGGGGATGTTTCTAATAGCATCACCTTTTGACAAGTCCCACCAAGACTTATAAGCATTGTGAAAGGTATTTTCATGGCATGCCATACCAGAATCCAAATTGTTCTTTATGACCGACCAAATACTCAAAGTGAAGGAATGGGACATAAATAGTTGTGCCACTGACTCTTAATGATTTTTACATATTATAGACCAATTGGGCCCTTCTTTATTCCTCTTTTGGATATCGTCCGAGGTTGGAACTTTATTTTCATTCGGACACTAGAGAAAGACCCAAGCCTTAACAGGACAACTCAATTTCTAAATATTTTTCCACTACCAAACATGAAACAATTGTCTTCTGATTGAAATTTGATATAAGTGCCCAATATTTGGAGTGCAATCCCCATCCTGGGAATGAAACCAAAAGAGGGAATCTTCTCTATCTCAGATTCTAACATGAGAGAAATTAAGAGTAGCTGTGTAGTTTTTTCAAGTGATAACATATTCCTTTGGAAGGTTTAGCTGGTGACAATCTACCCAACCTTGTGCCCAAATGGAGGAGCATGTATCATCAACAATCTGATTCAAGAAAATCCTCTCATTCTCATTTAGAAGTGTAACAAGGTTGCAAGGGAGCTAAAATTTTCCTCGCAACTAGCTCATGGGTCAATGTTGACCCTCATCTTCCTCTATTTCCAACCTTCTAGGCTAGGTCGCTTTTCACCACAAAGAAAGATGATGCAACCACCTTTCATATGATTGATATGTTAGCTTTATTTTTATTATGGATTGTGATCCAATAATTAATAGAAGATGGGGAAATGGATTTCCTATAGACAGTCGAAGTCCAAATACTGTTGGTAGTCAGTAACCTTCAAATAACCTTGGATTCCAACGCTTTTGCAAATAAAGGTAGCTATTTGATGCCCCAACCTCCCCACGCTTTGGGCACAACTATCATGTCCCATCTCACCATGTGAAAACAAAATTATCCTTGCATCCAGTACATAGAAATTAACAACACAACCTCTGGATTGATTCAATTATTCCTTGAATCCATGATAAGGACATCCAATAGACTAGAATGGCCTCCAGAACCAATTTCATAAGAACCAATGTACCTGCTCTAGTAAACCACCTAAAGCTCCATTTTTTTAAAATATTATCAATTTTTTCCAACATCCACAACAAATCTTCCTTTATGTATGCATTTGGTTTGAGGTGAAAACCAAGGTACTTCAAACCTTCCTCAATTTTTTTTCAGTTGAAAGGGAAATTAAGCCTACATCCTATGAACTTCCCCACGAGATAAAGCTAAATAGGATAGAGTAGAATTTGTCACATTGATTTACGTACATGTATCCTTCTAGAATAAGGACAAATATTCTTTGATGAATATTGCATCCTATCTGGATCCATTTCTAAAGAGAAGTATGTCATCAACAAATAATAGGTGAGTGATTGCAAGATTTTATGTGACCTCAATCCCTCTTATATCTTCCCTACTTCTTGTTGCTATTAGTAATCTGTAGAGACCTTCTGATACTAATAGGAACAGGAAAAGAGATAGAGGGAACCCTTGCCTCTATCCACATTGAGCATGGGAAAAAGGCGAGGTAGATGCATTGATAAGGACTAAAAAAGAAATTGAGGATATACAAATAATAATCCAATTAATGAAAGGTACTTCAAAACCCAAATGTGTGAGGATCAAGTGAATGAAGACCTAAATGACCCTATTGTAGGCTTTTGCGAGGTCAATTTTATTGATAGAGCCTTTCAACTTCTTGATTTTTATATTGTACATTCCTTCTTGGGAAAATTGGATAGCTTCATGAATTTGACACCCATCAAGAAAAGAAAACTACTCCTTTGACACATTTCTGGATAGGATTGGCCTGATCATATTGGAAATCATTTTTACAAACACTTTGTATATACAATTACAAAGAGAGAGGGGTCTAAAATCATCAAAATATTGAGGATCATTAGATTTTGGAATGAGATTGATAAATGTACAGTTGAAAGAATTAAGAGTTCTTCTATTTTGGCAATAATCCTCAATCACCCTGAGAAGATCGCCCCCAATAAATCATAAAACCCAAGAAAATATTGGGTAGTGCATCTGTATGGACCAAGATTCTTGTCATTCTGCATACCATGAAGGAAAAATTGAAGCTCACTATCTAAAACAAGAACCATAAATTGTTGATTGTCTTCATCTTCACGGAAACGTGGAAAAACCTGTTCTAAATGAACCACTTCAATAATTTTGGCTTCCTCTAGGGATTTATATATATTGTTGAAGTGGTTTTTCATAAGGGAAGCTAATTCCTCAAAAGATGATGCTTTTCCTACCTCTGGAGTGTTTAAGGCCCATATAGTGTTGCATACATTACAACCCTGTTATCTGAAAATCAGACCCTGGAAGGCTGCAGACCAGGAAGACCTCAAGTAACTATTTCAAACCTACTTTAGGCTGAGGCTTAGCCTCCTCAACCTGAGAGGGCTCTCTCTTGATGGGTTAATGATTTTGATTAAAGATAAGATGGCTAACTCTTATAAAACAACTGTGACAAATATGAATGGTGGAAACACATTAATCAACTATCCATTGGGCTTATGGAGTCAACAACACCTCAATATAACAATGAACTCAACCTTACATGGAAGTCAGGGCATTCAACATTTAAACATTCAGAACATAAACTCATATAGGACCACATAGTTTATAAATGTATACAGGAAGTCAGAGCACATTCAGTGAATTCTGAGTGATTATACATCCATACCACTGTAAGAATTAAGAAAAGGACAACATCACATATTCTGAACACAAAAAATCCTTCATGAATCCTGACAAGTAAATTCAAGCATGTATTACTGAAAATGAGTCTTACATAGGCCAAATACAAGCTTTTCCATAAAATTTCCAACCGTGAGTACATTGCTACTTCAGCTATATATAGAGCTCTTTACATAACTTGGATTCCTCCTCAAGCATGAGGGGAATTCGAATTCATCCTACTATGACACCTATTGATACTTAAAACTAACTATTAAATGCAAATGACACCTAACTAGGAGTCCTAGAGACCTAATACAACTAGGAGTGTAACTCCTTATTATGATTACAACAACCTTATCTAAGCATTTAAAGCATTATTTGACAACCTGCAACCTAAAGAAGTCGAATTTTATGAAGCCTCCCATGTGGTCATCTGACTGCTGAAGACAAACCCTAGAAATTAGGGAACATGTTTCCATGTTTTTAGGTTTAGGATCCTTGAAAATGGCACGTGGGACAGAGCCTTTATCTCCTCATCCATGACACATTTTTCGAAACTGAAGGAGGTTTTTGTAGTCTAGGATGTCTAGAACAAAAACCTCTTTTGTTTTTTTAAAATACTTCTCCAGCTGTCCAGAATCAATCCTTGATGTTCCTAGAAACTAGGAGACTGTCCCTTGCTCTGTTCTGGCTGAAAAATGGGTCTTTGGACAGAAATCATAACTTCTACGAAAAACCGTATTTAGAAAACCTGAAGGAGGCTTTTGTGAACCAATCCATGCTGAACAAAAACCTCTCTTGGGTTTTTGAAACACCATCCCTACCTCCCAGAATGTGCCTTTGAAAAACAGGTGTAAAACAGAGACATATGCTTGTGAAAAACTTGCGCCTACAGCAGTTTCGTAGCGCAACTTTTGATCATTCATTTCTCCCAGATCATGATGTATTTGAGGAAAATGAAGGAGGTCTTTGTATTCCAGGATGTCTATAACAAAAACCTCTCTTGTTTTTGTAAAATACTTCTCCAGCTATCCAGAATCGATCCTTGAAGAACAGGTGTAAAACAGAGAAATATGCATGTGAAAAACTGCACCTACAGCAGTTTCGTAGCGCAACTTTGGTCCATCATTTCTCCCATATAGTAATGGATCTGAAGAAAGTGGAAGAGGTTTTTGTACTTCATTATCTTAAGGATGAAAACCTCTTTCACTTTTCAGAGATGAGCTTTCAACTGCTCAGAACCTCTTCTAGAAGTTGACTGGTAAAAACAAGTTATGAAATAGTGATCACCTTTATAACATATAGCTTAGAGTTCAAAGGTGTCCTTCTTCTACTTATTTTCCCTTGCTGAATGTTGACACTTTGTAAATGATCCTTTGCAGAGATTCCCATTTGAAATGATCCTTTGCAGAGATTCCCATTTGAAAATATTTCTCTTTGTCTCACAAAATTGGTCCACTAATTCATAATATGCACCTACAGCAGTTTCGTAGCGTGCTACGAAACTGCTGTGTAATTTCAAAAACACAGTTTATTGCAAATTCGAATATCTTGAGCCTCTTTATATTGAAATGACTTTCCCATATACCATGAGGTTGTTCAAAACTGAAAACATAAACACCATCCCTTTAAAATGACATCAAAGGAAATTTATCACAATTAGGACTTAGCCTTACTTTGCTATGTGATTTCTTTTAGCTAAGGATGTCCTTCACGCTTACTTAGCTGAATCTCCAAGTCTTCAATTTGCCTCTTCATCACTTTGATGTTGGGTCTGAGCCTATTATTAATCCATCTGATGTGTCTTTCCTTGCTTAATTTAAGAACCGCCTCACTTGATTTTGATGAAGATTTCTGATCTTTGCCACCATGAGTTTGTTTGCACAAACTAAGAATTGTATCAAATGCCAATTGTATGAACACGACCAAGATCAACATGAATATGTCCAGGATCAATTAACCTTTACCTTACCCTTTTCCTTTGAAATATTTTCAGTGATAACAAACCCTTTGTAAAGTTTTGAAAAAAAATTCCATTCTCGTCTCCAGTCTTCAACTAGATTTCTCTACTCTTTTGTCTCCAAAGCTCTTCCTTTTCTTCCATTAATTTCCTTTTTGAGGCCTCCAATTGTAGGATTCTCTATTTAGATTCCTCGAACTCATATCCTCGCCCTTCAGGAGCCTCCACCCTTGCCATATCTACATCGGTTTAAGTTTAGCATCATCCCTTAACCTCTTCTAATTAGACCATTGAATAGTAGCCAGTTTCACCCTTTTTAAATTCTCAGCAAAATGTTGTGTTATCAAGAGGTTTGTGTCTTGAGTGTATTGAATCCAATTTTCTGATGCAATATCTTATAGAAAGGATTCATTGGCCATTCAGGAATCACTGACTTTAAAATGGCTAACATGTTTTCAAATCCCCCCTTTTTGTTCCAAGAGCATCGGATGATGATCATAGATTCCACCATCCCTAATCCACTATTGAAACGAAGGGATTCTCCCCATCAGTGCTCCAACCATTAGGAATATACCAAGAAATTTAGCAATCGTCGTCACCCCTACCTATCTATTTCCCCATGAGGGTTTATATTTTACAAGTGTTACATAAATAAGCTTGTTGTCTACGAAAATCTTAGAGAAGAAGGAAAACATAGAATCTAGATGGACATGAGGGCCCCAAACTTCTAAAGCACTAATGGTGAAATTTAAGTCCCCCCAACAATCAAATTTTAGACGTCATCAAATATTTTTCCATTAAATGACTCAAGAATGTGCTCGTTCGTGATAAGGGCCATAAATTTTGGCCACCAGGAGATCCATACCCAATTCTGAGGAAACAATTTCTGCACCTAGGACCAAATCCACGCCCTAGGAATTGTTTACTTTAATTTTTTTGCATTAAAGACCATTTCCAAACCCCCGTAACAACCTCTCACATTAGATCCAAAGAAAAACCAACCCGAAAACATAAAGCATAAATCCTAGGAGATCTTGTCTCCATCGCCCAAGGTTTCCTGAAGGCGTAATATATTTTGGTTCTCAATGGGTATCATCTATCTCAAAGGTATTTTTTTGTAGGGGCTAGCCAAACCCCTATAATTAAAAGAGATAGAAATCATGAATACACTATCACAAGGGCTTGAATTGCTCTAAGTGCCCCTACAATTGATTTTTGTCTACCATCAATTATGTCATGTCAAGCCTTAATCTTAGCCTTTAAAATGTGATATTTTCTTCTTGAAATCCCCCCCTTGTGCGACGACGGAGACAAGGAGCCCAGTCCCCCCACTCCAGCAAAGGGGTCTCCTTTGGATGGCCAAGGACAAATATTATAGTGGTACAAGGACTCTAAAGAGTTCATTGATTCTGAGAGAGCCATAGGTTTAGGGAAGAGGCAAGCAGAGATAATGAAGGTAGGACAAGCCACTTGAACAGTAAGTGGGCCAGAAAGAGATGACATAATAGAAGGGGGAAGGGTACTGGAAGGACCAGAACCCGTTGCCAAAATACTGAAGAATAAATAATATTTTTAACAGGATGAGGAGGAGAAGAGTTACCTAAAGGGGAGACGAACATTGAGGATGGAGCGCCAAACTCCTAGCAATTCTAAGGTCCCATGTCTGTAGATGTTTCTCCCACATTAATAATGTCGGTAGTCTTCAACCTTGGCATCAAAGGATTGGCTTGTGGAGATATGGAAGGAGAAGAGACCATCTGATTTTCAATTTCTCCAGGTGACGAACCCCTAGCTCTATCTCCTTGATGATTCCCTGTACCATTCTCACCATTTTAAGACATGGGACAATCCCTCAAGACATGTTTGTGATGGTGGCACCTCCAACATCTGAATGGAATGGCTTCATAGTCAAATATTCACCAATACATAAACCCCCAATAACTGAGATTTAGGTCTATAAAAATCCCTTCACTCGGGTCCAACTTCACCAAAATCTTAGTCATTCATGTGATATTTGTAACTTGGAAGGACACATCTACTTCAAGAAAACCCACAATTTGTTCCCTGTAGCTCGAAATACATTCAGTGTCCATAATTGTGGGGGAAGTCTCGATAGCCTAACCCAAATTGACATATAGTCAATTTTCATTCATGACTTAAAAGGTTTCATCATTTTAGGAGCATTGAGGAGGAATACATGCTCCAATTCTTCTCCAGCACATGCAAAACAACATTTGTTGAATTGAACCTCAACATAAACCATCCATGTACAAGAATACTAACCTTTGGGACCTTCGTCAGTGTGTTTCCCCATTCTTTATTTACCCAACCATAAAGAAGCTCAAAAGAAAAATGTCAACCTCTGGCATGCCCTACCAAAACCCTCTCAAACAGGCCATGACTTTATGAATTTGAATCTCTTTCCCCAACACCATATTTTGGTTCTCATTCTTAATCTTGGTAGATTTCCCCTTCTTTATTTTCCTCCCTGTGTGAAACCATCCCTCGACTTGTGTTCTAACTCCTTTATCATCCACCAATTTTTCCTGAACTCCTTCCAAATCTTGAGACCTTCTATTTTCCCCTTCAAAAGGAGACATTGCTCGATTTAGGCCTCTAAGGTTTTCACCAAAATCTCCCATTGAATTGTAGACTGGGGGGGAATTTAGCAAATATGTACCATTTCCCATCAATAATCCTCCATCACGGAACAACTCATATAAGGCGCCCTCTAGAAGAAGACCAAATTCCACAGATAAAAAATTCCCTGCCTAAGAAATGTCGGTCGATGACCATCCACTAATTGGTAGCCCTGAGCACTAGTTGACAAATGAGGGGGCAAGAACATGCCTAAATAAAGGGGCCAAACTAGGGTTTGCTAGAACAACTTCACCCAAAGGTCCAGTGTCTGATACCCCCCCCCCCCGAACCAAGATGTTTGGACATCCATCAAATGACACATAGGGACTGGTCTCCATGTTGCGCTCCCCAAGCTGAAACAAACCCGAGGTTTTCTCTAATACTATGTCAGTTGGAACCTAAGCCTCTACAAAACTCTGCTAAGATGGCATTGTGACCCATGACAAGGTAAAATCATTGGGGTCAAACCCATTATCAACCAAATCCTTCATAGTTGCCAGTAATCCCTAGATTTACCGCTGAAGATTGTTAGACAACCTCGAACCCTTACCAAACCCCAACATTATTCAGAAGTAATAAGAATTTTATCTTCGGCGAAACCGCGTGGTGTTAGTCGTAGGAGAATGCATGTGCCCCATGTGTTCCAGTTTTATTAGTTTACATAATAGTTTTTTATCTTTTTTCTTTTATCTTTTTGTCTTTTTATTATATTTTTCTATTTTTCATCTTTTAATTGTGTGTCTTCTTTTCTTTCTTTTTTTCCTAAATTTTTTCACTTACTCATGACTCTTACATTCCTCATCCTATACATGTGATTTATTGATCTCAAAATACCACATGTTGAATCATGCATCTATCTTTTTTTAACCATAACAAAAGATATGTATTGATAAAAAATCTGCAATTGAAACATGCAGGTGAGGTACATTAAGACCAATGATGTAAGGAGAATTTCTTCAATGGATATAAAAAGAGTGGACAAAAAAATCATCCTTCTCCCAACAAAAAAATAGACAGGGAAGATCCAAAACTAAATGTTTTAAAACTTAAACATATTGCTTCTTGAGTACAAGAGTAAATTCATGCAAATTGGTTGCACAAGAAGTTTCACTAAATCTTGCTTCATTGAGACGACTCCATAGAACTATAATTGTTACTTATCTTCTCCTCAATAGGTTCCAATTAGTTAGATTATACATATTGGTCTAGATTTTGGTTTCAAAATGAATAATTTACAATATCCAATTAGTTAAATTGCCCACCTTGGTGTAACATAGAGTATTGAATGTGAACCATTTACAATTGATCCAAGTTGAAGTTGGTGGCCACCCACTGATTCCACTAATTCGAAATTGTTCCACATCTTTGCAATTCTACTATAGTTTTTCAAGTCCTAAACTTTAAACATGATTTTCAAGCATTTCGCTTGCATTTTTGGCACTTGAGGTAGGCCATGAAATAAGAATAAAATACACTTTGTAATAATCTAATAAATACCATGTATGTCAAAGTTATGACCATGGGAAGTTGACATATCAACTACCTTCCTCAAAGGCCTACATTCCTTTTGCCACATCGGCCTACATTCCTTTTGCCACATCATCTTGTAGAAGAGGGTTTTGTATATTCAGGGTTTTTGCCCCTTAGGACTTTATGTAATCAAAGTAGGATTAACCTATTGCAATGTCTTGTTACTAATAAGCAAGCATATGTCTTTCTTCAAAGAGAAGTTACTAACAATCTAACTAGTTTGTATTGCGTTGCATTTTAAAATCCTTTTTATATTCCATGCATTAATAGAATTTGAGATTTCTTTGTATTATTATGTTCTTTGCATTATCTTATTTATTCTTTCATTTCTTTCTCTATATAATCTAAATTAATAATAAGTAGTAAATTAAATTATACATTATTAATAATAAACAATCAATTAAATTATACATTATTAATATAACCAGTAAATTAAATTATATATTATTCTCTAGTATTAAGAATCCAACAAAATTATTCTCCATGTTAAATATAAAATGTTAAAAAATATAGATAAATATCTTAACAAATATCACCTGTTAAATTATTTATCTTAACATTCAAAAAATTTAATATCCACATTAAATTTCAAATGTATTTCAAATTTTAATAAATAAAAAATTATGTTCACTCTTATTTTCTTTTCCTTAAATTAAATAAAATTTCAACTTAGTGAGAGAATTAAATTATAAATTTTGATTACCTTAAAATTTTAATTCACTTTAAATAATGTTTTAAAATGTTAATTTCACATTAGATATACATTGCATACCAAATATTGGGACAAATACAACTATGATAAGTATTTTCCCTTTATTTCTTAAAATAAAAAAGTTTGATCAATGTATTGAATATAAAATGCATAAACAAAATTAAAAGTATAATTTATGAAAATTCTCTTTCACTTTATCTTTTGAGATAAATTGCTTCAACTTTCTGATTTATTAAATATCAAATTATTTTGTTAAATAATCAAATTTCTTTCTAATCAGTAGAATTTTCTTTCTTCCATAAAAAATAATCATAATGTCAGTTAGCAGTTTTTCTTTTTTATAATTTTCATTTATTTAAAATATTTTGATTTTCTTTTGCATGTAAAAATATATGGAACTTGAGTTTATCTACACATTAAAAAAAAAAAAAAAAATGAATATAAATGGAACCCAAGTATTTTTTCAAATAAACTGGTAAGAATTGTCTTCCAAATATTTTTCTATAATAATATAGAACATAGTTTCATTTTAATATAATTTTATAATTTCAATTTATTTATTTATTTATTTTGGATCTATTACCAGTTCTTTGTAGATTAAACTCATGTTCTATTATATATTACATTATGGTCTCCCAAACCATTTTTAGGATAAATATAGAGCATAGTTTCATTTTAATATAATTTTTTATAATTTCAATTTATTTATTCGGGGTATATGACCTGTTTTTTAAGATTAATCTCAAGTTCTATATATATTATATTAGATGTAAAGGAAAATAAATATCTTAAATAAATAAGATTATAAAGATTTGGTTTCTCAGTAAACCAGGTTACTAAAAAAATTTAATCTTGAATTTTCAATTTTCAGAGATTTTATATTACTTAAATACTAATTAAACTACTTTGGAAACTTATTATTAAATATTTTTATTTATTTATATTAAATAAATAAATTTTATAAATATAATACCAATTTTTATTATTTTTAATTATTTTCTGGTATAAGAATTGAAATTGTGGCTAACTTTCCTATTTAAATTAAATTCCGAGAAAAGTATTATGTTCTTCTAACTTTTGGTTTCATGATATTGATATGTTAATGTATATTGAATGATGACTTAAATTTTAAGTCAGAATTATGTGGACTGATTTCTCAATAGTAAATACAGATTTCCAAGAAAACTCCCAGCGGATTGCTTGTAAACACATCGGACAAGAAACTCACGCTGGCAGAAATAGCAACTGCTATGTGGACTAATCTCCATTAAAAACAACTTATGAAAACAGCAACTCAGAAGATCCAGCATAAATAGGCAATACAGGGTAACCAAGTTACACTACATAAGCAAATTGTTAACAGAATAATCACAATAAGCATAGCAACAGTTGGCAATGTGCTGAAAACAGAGAAGAAACAGCTTTCCAATCAACATTAGGTATGCTGATCAGAAAAATAAAAGAAGGGTACTCAAGGGGATGAAAATCAGGATTAAAATTTATGTCATGGAAAAGAAAAAGAACCAGATGCTTTATTGATGTAAATGCAAACGAATGAGATTAATCTATGGTCACAAAATAGGCAGACAGCCCTCTGTATCTGAGCACATTGCATACCCTAAATCTCTGAATATGCCATAAATGTTGAAATACCATGCAAAAATCTTACTATCCAGCAAACCCAAATGCAGCATGGCAATCATCTCAGATAATGCTGAGAGCAGATTGGGTGGCAGTAACAATATAACAGAGATCAAATCCATACCAGACACTGGTAGGAATAAAGACATCGTAGTAGAAGGAAACAGACTGACTCCTGCCATAGTAAACCCTAACCCACTCTGGCTTCCACTGATCAGATCCAAGGCGCATCAGGTATAAATAGCATACTTTGTGAACGCAGGGACCCAGTATAGTGAAGGAGTCGATGGAACATCTCTCAAAAGTATCAGTGGTCGGATCATCGAGCCTCGCTACGTACACTTGGTTGCCAAATACATCTCCGAATGCAATGCTGACTCTGTCATCGGTGCCTGCGAATGGCGAGCAGCTGGTCTTGATCTTCACTACGTATGAACAGCTTCCCCCGACTGTGTCCACTTCTCCTGACTATGAACACACAGAAATTGAAAAAATCAAGAACCTGGTAAAGCAATTGGGGGTTCAAGAAGGCTCAGAGATCAAGATCACATACCCTGAGGGCCAATTCCTGCAGATTCCCAACCTGGGGTTGTAGACTAGTGGCTTCAGAGAGCGCCATTAGGGCGCCCAGATACATGATAATGGTTATGAGGCTCTCTGAGTTTGCCATCATTCTTCCTCAAATTGGACTTCTGTCCCCTCCTCTTTGCCCTTTTCGGCACCCAAGGGCTGAATATATATAGTTGGGTTCTTCTGTGTATCATTTTTTTTTAACTAAAGGATAACATTTTAAAAAACGATGGATAACAGAATGAAATGAATACGTTATTTCTGTAGCAAACTGGAATTTATTATTTCTATAACCAACAGAAGGAAATGGAAAATGGAACTGGTTATTTCTGTAGCAGACTGGAATATATCACTTCAGTAATCAACATATCTCATTTTTAGGAATTTTTTAAAACAAAGTTGGTTAATTTATGGAGTTTATAAATGTGGAAAATTTTAGGGGTTAACATTTCTAAATGGTTAATTTTCCATAATTTAAAAGAAAAAATTATTCTGGCCCTAACTTAAAATTAGCCGTTGGTCAACATAGCTGTTGGAGGCTCTGCTCTAACTATTTAACATGCAACGCTGGATCTGTTTCTTCAACTTGTCCTAACGATGAACCACACTAGTTGGTTCTGTTTCTTCAACTTGTCCTAACGATGAACCACACTAGTTGGTTCGAAACGCGTCGACAAAAGTCTTTTTATATGTGATTTACACCCAAATTCTTCTTATAACTATGATGGATCACAAAAGGCTCAATTCTACATTCCAATTTTTACAAAGATTATTCCCCCAATTTTACAATATAAAATTATTTTACTTTTAAAATCTTGAACATTATATAGAGAGTATATGTAAAATCATTATGAATAATTTTACAAATACATCAATATACATTTTATAGTTTGCATATAAGGGACTAGTGAGATTCACCAATGTTTTTAAACTTCAAAATAATTTTTCATCCTTAAAATTTTCCCTATTTACAAAATTATTATGTAGTGTTTTATCTAAATAGCTTCTTGTTTAGTCTCCATCTTAGCCTATTAATGTTTTTACCAAACAATGCACTTCTAACTTTATATAGAAAAAATAATTAAAAAAATAGTAATGAAAATAAATTTTAAAATAAAAAATTAATTATATTGAGAATTGTTTTTATTTTTGGAATAAAGTATAGTATGAGTATAAATTAAATGGTTTTTAAATTTATTAAAATTTAAAATAAAAGGCATAAAAATTAATTAAATTATAATTTATTTTAAATTATTATTAGTATTAATTATAAAGGAATTAAGATATAAATTAAATATATTTATTTAAAATATATATAATAATATTCTTAATCATGGAGATTTATTCTATTTTATTACAGAGATTCTTAGTTTGTAAATAGGCTTTGCTACAATACTATGGCTTATCCACATTACATTCCGAAAAAAGAGTAACTCAATTCATATCATATTTGTTCATGTACCATTTTATATATTTGTTCATGTACCATTTTATTTGATTAATCAATTTAATTATAAGGGCAAAGGGGCATAACTACTTTGGAAATAAAGTTTAAAATTTGATTTGTGAATATTACTAGAATATTGCATGGAAGTTAAATCTTTATAATCCACTTAATAATTATTGATAATTACATTGAAATCCTTGAAGTCCTATTCCAAAATAGAAACACCTATATGCTTAACAAGAATTTTAATCATGAAGACTCATTCCCACTCTACCATGAATATTTTTAACTTATAAATAGGTTTTATTACATTACAAGAGCCAACCTTTGATTTATGAAAAATATTAAAAGTAGTATAGATTCCAACTATCAACCATCAACATAATAATCATTGATAGTTAAATTAAAATTATGGAAGCTCTACTATAAATTAGACATGCCTATCAATATAATAAAAAAAAAGAGATATATTTTTCCAATCAAAATCATTTAAATTTTATATCTAACCTCATTTACATTTATTGTTAGAGTTTACCTTTTAGTTTGTAGATTAAAATAAATTCAATCATCTTATAGCTTATTATTAGACCAGTTTTTTTATAAACTACAAAAGGTTCTAGTTATAAAATTATATAGACTACATTGTTATATAATTATATCTTTATTGTGCGGAGATGCTTTACAACCCACGAGATGTTGTACTATCAGCAAATGGGTGTAAACATTTAAATGTTGTTTCAATATGGGAGGGAACATTAAAAAAGATTCATCTTAACTCCAGATCTACCAAGCGTCAAGAGTGATCAAATCTCTCAAGATGCAAACCTATTTTTTAGTACAAAACTTGAATAAAGTTTTGCACCTCAACAAATTTGATTCCTCTTGGCACTTGTTATACAAGAGGCATTCTACAACCCAGTATGGGGGAGATGTTGTAGCATTGTTGTAGTGTTTGTAAATGAGTGTAAGCATTTAAGTGTGAACTCAATACTCGAGAGAAAAATAAAAAAGTAACCAACATGTATCTATATTAACTCTAGATCTATCAAGTGTCAAGAGGGATCAAATCTCTCAAGATGCAAACCTTGTTTTGAGTGCAAAACTTGAAGAAAAATTTCATCTTTAGAGATTTGATTCCACTTGGCACTTTGTAGATCTGAAGTTAAGATGGATATGTGTTGATATATATTTAAATCAAAAAATTGTAACATGCACTAAACCAAATTAATCTATAATTAATAAAACCCCATAAACTCCATCCATACACCATGAAAGTTTTTAAAGCATGCACATCTTTAATCTATGCTCAAGCTTAGGCTTAGCGTAGTTAAGAAAAACAAAAAACACAAAAAAAAAACCTAGGCTCAAAGCCTTTATAAAATATTCAATAAAAACAATGTAAACTTTGAAACGGGAACCCATACTGTTACCCATTTTGTAGAGATAGCAAAAAAGTGACTCGATTTCGAAAAGGGGTTATGCAAAACACACGTGTTTTTTAAAGCTTAGTTTTTGGCACTATAAATTTTTTTATGTACATTGCGTTTTATGATGGTAGTGTTTCTTATGCTGATCTAAAAACGTGGTAATTCTGCATCAGACTTTTTTTTAGATTGTTTTTTTTTAACTTTTGTTATTTTCTAATGTATTAAATGTAAATAATTATTTTGTAAACTTAATAATTTTTGAAGTGGTTTTTTTCTTCATATTTTCTTGTTTTTATTTTAATTTTTTTTTTTTTTTTTGTAGTGAGGTTTTTATTGTTTCGCATATATAAAAAAGAATGTTGATATTTTGTCTTTTCAATATTCTACATATTTATACATTGGTAATTAATTTTTCAATCCATAAGAAATAATTGTTTCTAAAAAACAATATTTTCTAACAATTGACATAAAAATAGACATTTTTAACATAAATATAATTAAAAACTACACGTTTTGATAATTTTTTGCTATAATTGACATGCGAAAATCACAATTTTTATACAAAAATTTAACTAAAAATAGTTAAATAATAGTTTTTTTTTATGAATTTCATATCAAAAAAATAATAATAATCATTTTTTTTCAAAAAATAATGGTTAACTTAAAAATTAATGCGAAAATCACATATTGCAAATATTCAACACATAACAACCTCAATTGAGTGTATATTCTTCTCATAAAATGTCAAATTCAAAACATTGCAAGTATAACTACTTAATAGTTACAAAAAATGAGGTCGATTTCCAAGCATAACTTAAATTTAATCAACAATGTCACGTAATCCAAACTCTTCGTCCTCTAGAGTTTCATCGTTTTCTTCCTCAATATTTTCTGCTTCCTTTTGCTCATTTTCGTCTTCTAATGGATCTTTCATGTCTACCAATCTCCCAATGTATATCTTACCAAACATTCCATGTAATGGTGGTTGAGGTTCTTTTGCCTTTTTTGCGACACGTGATTCACTAAAGTCCCCTTTCTTCAACCCAATTTCTTGCATTGCATCTGGAAGAAATGGAAGAGCATTAATTCTTTGCTGAATGAAATTGCATTGTAATGGATCTTTTTCAATTGCAATGCAATTTCTTTCTTTTTGAAGGCAGCATGCTAGTGTTGTACCTAGTTATCAAGCACAAAAGAAATAATGAAGTAAATTAGTACAATGACATA
>APFE030207114.1:0-13829 GCA_000404065.3 Pinus taeda | reverse complement strand
GGGGTGCATACTGATATTGAGGTTGACCTTGGGGTACATACTGATACTGAGGTTGACCTTGGGGTACATACTGAGTCTGGGGTTGACCTTAAGGAATGTACTGTCCCATAGGCATGTATTGTCCTTGAGGTTGGCCCCCGGGCACAAATTGAGTACCTTGAGGCTGCCCCCCAGGCATATACTGAGTACCCTGAGGTTGCCCCCCAGGCGCATATTGAGTACCTTGAGGTTGCCCCCCAGGCGGTAACTGACTGCCTTGAGGTTGACCTGACATCATCAGAATTTCTTCTGCACTCAACTGCTTAGTACCACTACTTCCAGTTAACAACTTTTGTTCGATAGGACTAGGAGACGCTCCCAAAAAAGTGCCAGAAATGGACTAATACCCAGCAGGAACAGAAGGACCGTCGTATAAATAGGCTTCCGGAGATTGGGAATACATGGATGATGGACTAGACATATTCAATGCAGGAAAATGACCTCTAGGTGAAGGGTGATAAAAAATGCGAGGTGGTGTAAAACTGAGTCCCGGATTTTCTAAAAGATTGTTCAATGAACGGTACCAATCAGTACTCCTAGGCGGAATATAAAAAATCGATTCACGCTCCCTAAACTCTAAAATAGGTCGATTATCAGGAAAAGGGAAGCTTTCTTCGATATCCGCAATAGCAAGTTCTTCGATCACTATGAGTCCAGCGGGAAGATCTTGGGTAATTACGGTTTCTACCCTAGGAGAACTAGGATCACTAGGAGTCAGAGAAACAAACTCTGATACGGAAGTTGGAGCAACTTCAGATTCGGGTTCAGACACGTCAAGTTCTTCACCTTTATCACTAGTAGACGCAATGCTACCAGTAACCTCTGAAATTACAACGGGTTGAGAATCAGAATATTCTACCAAAGAAGGTTCTCCTTCTTCAGGTGATTGATTTCTACTGCTACTGGGAGATACGAGAACTCTCAAGCCTTCAATGTAGCTTGGTATTTCTTCAGGAGGTTGACCCCGAAGTCTACGAGAAGTCCTCAGTAAATTAGCCACATTAACAAACTCAGGGGATTCACCCCGAAGTCTACGGGAATGTCTCGGTAATTCAGCCACAGCTAAAAAATTTTAACTACTTCACACGAAAACAAAGTAAAATCTCAATGAAAATCACCTAAAGTCTCTAAAGGACCAAAAAAATTTGAAGCACACGCCTAAAGAATCTAAGAGATCAAACACACACAAACAGTAACTTTCCGGACCGAAAACACTAGTTGGTGATGAAATCCAACGTCGCAGAGTTCGATACAGAAATAGCGGTTGGAACAGTTACCCCGACAACTTGCTTAATGAATAGACTAGACCAAGTTCCTCCACTTAACCGTCTCGAGTGAAGAGAACCCCCCAGAAAATCCAAGTGAGTCTAGCCGATGCCTGCTCCAGGTACAGTGGGATCTTCCCACCACCGTCACCTTAGGAAGAATCCTAGCGAATATGGACACTAAGGTTACCAACAAAAACAAATACACTTGGGGGAACAGGCTACGATCCGATACGCACACAAGGGTAGAGTAGCAAGCTCAATCCCCTTGAAGGCTCCTCGAAACAAACCGAGGTTTACCAACAAGTGACCCCAGGCTCCTCGACAATAATCCGAGGTTTACCGTTTGTAATATGTGAATATCTGGTGTCCTTCCCAATGAGGAAGGATTGATTCCCACACTGGTTCGGACACAATCTCGTGCTTCTCCTTTAAGAGGAGCTTTCCCAGAGTATAAATGTAACAATTGGATTTCTCCTACTGCAAGATAAAGCTACTTGTTTGTTTTACTTATCTTGGAGAGTTAATTACTAACTACTCCAAGATACTAGCCTAAGCTATATTGGTGTATCAGAGCCCTAGAAACAGAAAAAATTTCTAGATTGATTTTATATTAAGCGTGATTTTTAGTGGTTTTCGATTAAGTCAAAAGGTGATGGAGATGAAACTTATGGTGTAAAGACTCGACACAAAATCACTATAAAGATGCACTTAAGATGACTAACTAATATTTTCTCTTCAATGAAGTTCTAGTTAAGAAAGAGTTGGAGGATGCAAAAACTTTTAAAAAACAAATCTTTCTTTAACGATCAAATCAAAAGAAGAGTATTCGTTTCAATGCACTCAAAAACGAGACAACTAATTATTTTCACGAGAATTTCTCTTTTCATTCGAAAATTCAAATGCTACTAAGAACGAGTTTTTTCAAAAGAGACCTTTCATTTTCCAAAAGCATTAAAAACTATAACTAAAGAAATCTTTGAGAAAACTATTTAATGAAGCAAACTTAAGATCTATAAACTAAAAAAACCCTATTTGAAGTAAAAAGCTCACAAAAGTGTTTTTTAGGATGTTTTACTTGGTCACAAGCAAACCAAGCACTAATTTGTTCAGAATCACAAATAAGTCAAGAACAACCAATTTTGCATTCCTTTTTAAAAATTAAAATCCAAACTTTAAATCACAAGTCTATCGAAGTTTTGTAAAGAGAAATATCAAAGAGGATTTCTCAACAAGGGGAGATTTCAAACATGGTCAGACTCTCAAGAAGACTGGTAGACATTAGGGTGATCTAAAGTCCCTACAGTCTCTAAGCTTAGAGCCACTACACAACGAAATCGAAAAACAAACCCAAAAAGCAATACTTCTAGGAATTTCACCTAAAACCCTAATGCTAATGAAACAAACCAAGGAAAGATTTCAACCAGTCACATGCAGGTATGGGCAGAGGACAATTACTATAAAAACAAAATAAAATTAACTAAAAGAGAAAAAGTCAAAATTTTCAAAAATTTAGCAGGGTACGCAGGTGCAGAGCTCACCCAGGTGCGGGTACGCTCTGTGTACAAAAACAAAGTGCGTATTGGTACGCACTGTGATATAAGCGCAGGCTGCGGACTTAAACTAAAGTAATGAAAAAGAAAAAACAAAGCTAAATCAACTAAGTCTACCCAAAGCCACACACAACAAGCCAAAAATAGAAACCAAAAAACAAGTTTCTCAAGTCAAAGCAAAATGAGGAAAACAATCAAGTCCCCAGCGGAGTCGCCATTTTGTCACGCGGAATCAGTCAATCTTCCAGACAAGACAGACCTTCCTAGAATCTAATGAAGACCTAATGACAAACAAACCAACCAGACACTATCTTTCTCTAAATGCGCTTTATGAATAATGGCAAACAAATGTGTTTAAGGGCCTACCTCATGTCCAACGCAAGTTCGGAGATTCCTTCGCTCCTTTGATCCAAGTAAGTTCCTTCGTCGCAAACCTGCAAGCACAAACAAGGCAAACAATTAAATAGAACCTGAATATCCATTATTATAAAACATATTTAACATGAAAGTCAAGGAGTCCATGAAACAAATAGCATAAGATACTTGTTGAGAAAAATGAGCTTGATTGTATTAATTCAAAAAGAAAGAACCTTACAACCTTTGCCTTGATGCTGTACAAGCTCCTTCCAGGGTCCAACAAGAAGTCTCCTCTACTTTGACAAGCTTCACTCACTCCCTAATGGGGCCAAAAAGGTATGTGATCTCTCCTCTTAAGCTCAAATAGGAAGTCTTGATTTCACTAGCATTTACCCTCAAAAGTTCAGCTTCTAACCTCCCCAACCACTGACCCAATGCCTCAATTATAGTGCAATGGAGATCAGTTACCAGGTCCTCCTTCAAAGGGATAGAATCCCCCTTCAAAGGGATAGCTCCTCCTAACAAGGGATTAGCTCCTCCTCTTATGGGATGCATGAACCACTTGGAGCGAACAATCCACGTAACAAATGCTTCTAGAAAACTCTAGAATTAACCTAAGATGAGTTTTTTAAGATAAAGATTGCGCCTTTTGACTTTTACAGGGTACGCACCCTCCCCTTTACATACAGAGTGTATAAGTACGTAGATAACTTGAACAAAAGGTGCGGGCCCGTAGGCAAAAGTAAGAGAAAGTGCGGAACCAAAGTTACATTGCTTTTTTGATGTCTTTCTCTCATTTCTCAAGCTTGTTTTGAAGAGCTGAGGTTTAAGACTTGCTTAGGAAGCTGGTATAGGTAATGATAGGCCTACACCGACTGAAAATAATCAAGGTGACGATATTTTTGTGTAACAATCATTACCAGAGACACTGAAAGAACTATGAAAAACATTATGTCAGCACCCGACGAAGCCATGGACACAGGAGTAGTGACAGCCGAGGAAGTCGCATAGGAAATTGCGGAAGTGGAAGCCCCCGAGAGCACCAAAATAATCGTTGAGGTCCCTAAATCACTGCGAACACTAAGACCTAAGAAGGATAAGCAGGCCATGATACTGTTGCGTGTCTCACCTAGAAATCCACTAAGGACAAAGCTCACCCTGCAGGAAAAGGGGAAGGCCATTAATCTAGAGGTCGATGAGGAGGAAGAGTTTGAAGAAATCCTAGTGGAGGAGGAGGATGTAGAGATGGACGTTGAAACCCAGGGTGCGGACCCTATTACCCAGTTACCTGAATATGTTCCTCTTCACAAGGGTAAAGCCATGGTGCTGAAGGATATAGATGAGAGCAAGAGCTCTCTACAAACTCCACTGCTCCTAGACAATATTATTTTTTGAGGGACCGTACCTAGGGCAGTCCCCGTGTTGAAATTTTAATATTGGGACCTCGCAGACCACGAGAATTTCCTGCATTTAGTGACTGTGAAGCTAATGCACTAGAAGATAGACGCAATGGATGGAATTATTGAATTGGAGTCGTGCAAATGGCTCAGAGGTGTCGAGAAAGCAGGGTTGCTAAACCTGCTCTGGGTGTCACATTACCACCGTGCCCCAGTCACTATTTTCATCATCAGGCAGTTGCTTTGCTTGGTGCATGATGGGTGCTTGTGGCTGGAGGAGCCCATCCCCATCACAGACCATAAGATTCACTGGATTACATAGCTACCTTGCTAAGGGGAGGATCCAGTAAAAATTTCAGGGGAAAAGGTGGTGAGTTGGCCCTCGCAGAGGCAATGAAAAAGAAGTTTAATTTGGAGAAGAAGAAGCGAGAGTATGCAATCTCTAGCATCAACAACACTACAGTGAAGGTCACGACACAGATGTTGGCAGGAAAGATGATGCGGAAGTGCCATGTGGATGAGGTCTTCACGTTAAGATCTCCCCACCTACAGAGTGACTTGAGGGCGAGTCACGATGTTTGTGTTGGGGGCCTGTTGGGCACGGGATCTCCCAAGGGCAATTTTAGGGCTTAAAGCCTAGATTTTGGTCCAATGTTGTAATTCCAATGTAAAAACTCCGCATTTTGTGGGCGCGGAGCATGTAGTTGTCAAAGAGTCATAGGGTTGTCCACCCTTATTTTGATAATGTAATGTCGGTTGTAGAAGATCTAACCATGGTCCGCGGACCATGGCATTGTATAAATATAGCTAAGTTGTAAGTAGGTAGAAATCAATAAGAGACACAATGTCGAAGAAATGAAGATGTATGCGAGATAACTTTGAAGTGTAAGTCTAAGTTTTGGGTCATAGCATAGGTAGAGGATCTACAACTGAGTGCGCAGAGGCCTAGTATTCTACAGCTGAGTGCGCAGACCTCTGCAGCTGAGTGCGCAGGGTGAGTCAAATCTATAAGCATCTGAGTATTAATAAGGAGAATTTTTCTATCATTTTTGTGTATTTATTTCATGTTTATGCATTTTTTATATCGGGCATGATTTTCACTTCTAATGCTTATATGATGTTGTATGTGTATAATTGTATTGGTTAAGTAAACGCAAATAAGAACATATATTTACGTGAAGCTGACTAATATATGTTAATAAGATAAGTAAGATACTTAGCATATTTTGGGGAAATATTACAGTTCATTCCCTAGCGGCGCGAAAGCATATCAGCGCCTGGTTAGGGCTGCGCAGAAGCCGATTGTAACACTTCACAAAGGTACTGAAGGGTGGAATAGAGCACGAACAAACCTGCATGAAGGTAGGTATATTTCGAATAAACCAACATCACAACCATCTCAAGGGTGTGGAAACTTGGTTCCAGCATCCCCCCATACTGCTTTGGGTGAGACTTCAGCCCGCTCTCCGCGAGCTGATGCCGAAAGGGCGAGTAGTGTAGGGATTTGTTTGGCTAACTAACGCTAAACCTAGGTCAGGTCCCCTCCATCCAGCATTGACATTCATTAGGAAAGAGAGAAATAAATGATGATGAATGAGAGTGCAAAGAATTACCCTCCCCCACTTTCAATCTCCTCATAAAGTCTCCCTATTTCATCAACATATTGTAGCTTGCCAAATACATCAATAGGTCTCTCTAGGAGCACAACAACTAAATCCATATCAATTTCAACATCCTTGCAATATTTATCCATGTGGATTTTGTAATGCAATGCATCCATCACACATTGTCTTTTCACATAGAATTCATAATATTTGGATTGAACACCATGTCTTCTCATAATCACAAAATTAAATTGTTCAACACTGTGTGGAAACTCCTTTGCAATTAAAGATATATCCTATGGAAAACTTATTGTGTTCCCACTATATTTATATGATCATCACAAGCATGCATCACTTGTAATAGTGGGTATACTCGTGCTATTAGCATCTCTTCAACTTGTGTGAAAACTCTTAGAAACTCAGGTTGTTCACCTGGATCCATGTTGTTAAAGAGAGAAAAACAGTGACAGCCTCTCTCACTCTTACATATTTTACAAATGGGACCTTCATGTTATTTTACAACTTTGATACTAGGATAACATTCACTTCACACTTGGCACATTTGCACAATAAACAAATTATCAATATTGGACTGAAAGTTTTTATGAAATTCAATCATCTCACTCCTAAAATGATGGTGAGCACTTTTATTCTCTCTACCAAACACCAATCTAGGTTGAGGATGATGTGAAACAACTTCTACAATTGGATCATAGATTGGATCATTTGTTTCCATAAAATGATGGGAATCCATTCTTTTAAATTGGTTGCAGCTGAGTACGTTCTGTTTGCAAAAATTATAAATCATAATGTCAAAATCAAATATTTAAAAGACAACAAGTTAAATTTTTTAAGTCAACAACAAATTAAAGAGAGAAAACATGTATATTTTCTTTGTTGTTGCATCGTCTAGGTGGAAGTCAAGGAACCAATATATGTTTCCTTGGTTGCAAATTTATTTCTCGACCACTATTCACTTGAATAGTATTCTTCTTAAACACATAAATAACATATGCATAAAAAAATAAAAAATTTGCATTCAAATGTACAAAGCCTTTAAAAATAAATTTACATCAAGCACCTATGTTGTGCCAACAGAACAATTATTTAGATATTCTATGGCACTAACAATATTGTCTTTACATCGAGAAACACTAGTTCCAACATTCGCAATAGACCTTCGCAAATTGTCAACCATCCTAGCAAGCATATTACTATCAACAAAAATATTAGATGTTGCTAGTTGTTCAATGGCATCATTGTGTCTATCTTCCATTACTTCTTCTCTTCCATCATTTCTAGATCAGTCTTAGTTTTCATTTCTATGAAGCCTCCCTATGTAAAGACAATGTTCCCAAAGAAGATTAATGTGAGGAAATTTTTGAAAAATTTGAAAATTTAGAGATGCACAACATATAGGGAAAGAAACATTTGGAAAAAATGTTATTCCCATGAAACACCCAAAGTTTCATACTTACAGTTAAGGAGATCATCATTCTGGCCATTTCCTGAAGTTTGGCAATTTAATGGTCAAGGATAAACTTCAAGCATGGATAAAGGATGTACTAGTTCTGAATCTATTTCTCAACCAATATCTATTGCAACATTGTTCTATAAAAAAATATTAAACAAAAAAATATACAAGAGTAAATAGTTTTCATCGAGATGTAAAAATCTTATGAAAAGAAAAATACTTAAAATACCTACATTTTTGCTACAAAGAGAATATGCATAGATTTTGCAGGGCTAACAATGTTGACTATATAGTTGTTGTAAGGAATACCCCACCCCACATTGCCAAAAAAATGTTTGAAATTGTCAACCATGCCAGGAACCATATCACTATTAGCAAATAAACCAGATGCCGCAAATTTTTCATTGGCATAATTTTTCCCATCTTCCAATATTGCATTTATCCCATTGTTTGTAGATGACTCAGGGTTCTCACTTGCATGAATGTTGTCTTTGTAAACATGATGTTCCCAAATAATACTATTGTTAGAAAAGTTTGGAAATCGATAAATTTTTGTACACCTTCAACATCTAGTAAAACGAACATTTGAATGAAATGTTGTTCCCATCACACTACTCTTGTTTTTACACTACTCTTGTTTTCATACTTATGGTTTTATTTTTCTAGTATGCCGATCTTCTTCATGCTTTTATTACATCCTTATTTTGGTCAAATACCATTTCCATTGATATTCATTTTCTTTCTCATGTGAACCAAGAAAGAAAGGTCCTTTCATACCATGCTTGCTTCTTTGTTAGTTTAACATTTCTACATGAAATTTAAACTGTATTGAAAGTTTGATTTTCAATTCCCAAAAAAGTTAAAATCTAATCTCGCATCTTGAAAAACTTTAAGTCTTAATATTCTCTAACGTTATACATCAACTAAGATTCAACACTAAATAAGTTTAAATACTAACAACCAAGCTTTCAAATTTCTAATATATACATATACAAACAATATTTCAAATATTGCATTAAAAATAGAATCATCAACTGGATTATTTCATATACCAAATAATACAAGAGTGTAATAAATCCATAGAAACATAATAAAAATTGATATGACTATCTTTTTGAGCGTATAATTAAAGCTCACACGACAAATGTCCTCAATACACAATTGAAGAGATGGTACAAAGAAATCGTATATGAAACCTATAAAACCAAATACTTTGAAGCCTTTAAGTTAAAACAATGACATCCACATGAAATTGAGGTTTGTTATCAAGAAAAGATTTCTTTGGAATAACTCGGAAAATATTTCCATTTTCTCATATCACAGCAGACAAAGAAATATGAGCGCATTGTTTTATTTGTGAAATAGCTAAAGAAAAAAACTAATCTCCAACAAACATATCAAAAAATGACATAGCTATGTTTTCATCATAACGTCAAAAGTGGAATTACAACGATCTTAAAAAAATGTTTGAAAATATTAAACAACAATGTGTAATAACATTGTTATGTTTGTAATAACAACAATGTGTAATAACAATAATAGCTATGTTTGTTATTACATAAGATATGTAATAACAATGTGTAACAACAAACATGTTCAAGCCTCAAAGGTTGAATTATGATATCCACAAGTAGTGGAGGTTTTCCAACAATAGAATACGTATTTGGAATAAGCGAGAAAACATTTCCATTTTCAATAAAATCATTGAAATATTTAATCGATCACACATGGAATCCTAATATTTTGAGGATGAAGATACCAACACCAATTGTTGTTGTGCATAATCGATTCAACAAAGTATATACCTTTAATTGCAGTTCTGTGCAACCCAACAAAAGTACTTTTCCTTTAGTTGTACGAAATGGAAGGTACCCTACGCATTTACTATTAAAATACATAAATATAGTATCAAGCAACCTTCATCTGAACCCTCAATCATCTTCAAAATATTCTAATATTCGTTCATTGCAAGCTTGACCAAATTCAAATTTACCTATTTCTTCAAGTGACCAAATGAAGGTAGAACCATTATTAACAAGATAAATAAGTTGGTTTCTATATAATCCTAATGACATAGATCGTATGTGTATTTGAAACTAGATCACTAGTGAGAGGGGGGTGAATCCGTAGTGAAGGCACTTATCATAAAATTTCTCCAAATTATTAACCGTTTAAACTATGCATAAACTGAAACACAAAAGAAGAGATCATAGCATCAAACATAGACATGAACCATGAAAGCATTCAACACAAAGGCCATACATATTTCTGGTGGAAAACCCTCTCTAGGGAAAAAACCAAGAATGTCAGTGCAACTTTCCAACGAGCAATGTCCTATGCTTTTCATGACATCATACAGATTGTTCAACCTTATCTAGATGATCTTCCGGCTCATTAAGCTAAAGGCATAGACCATCTAAACTACCTCCGCCAGATTTTTCTTCGTTGTAGACATTACCGTATTCGTCTCAATCCACATAAATGTGTCTTCTGCGTCGAATCCAGTAGACTCCTTGAGTTTTTCATTTCTAAGGAGGGTATTCGTCTCGATCCATTCAAGGTAGAAGCTATTCTGAATCTCCCGCCTCCTACTTCTTTGCATCAGTTGTAGAGTTTGCAGGGGAAGGCTAATTTCCTACGTCATTTTATCCCTAACTATGCCGAGGTTGCTAAAGGTTACACGTGTCTCCTTAATCGTGACACTCCATTTATTTGGGATGACATTGCCCAAAGGTCATTTAAGCAGCTCAAGACACTTCTTGTTTCTGCTCCCCTATTGCATCCACCCAACTATCATCGTGATTATTTGCTTTATTTGACTGTCATTGATAGTACTGTTAGTATGGTTCTGGTCTAAGATGATGACGATGGTTCCGAGCATGTCATATATTATCTTAGCCACAACCTTCTTGACACTGAGACTCACTATGCTTATGTTGAGAAGCTAGTCGTGGAAGTTGTTTAGGTTGTCCAATGTTTTCGTCATTACATTTTTTGCACACTACGACCGTGATTTCAGATTGCAACCCAATGACATACATTCTGTCGCGTCAATTCCTGGGGGGGAATACTCAAAATGGATTGTTTTCCTTCAAGAGCTTGATTTGGAGTTTACCACTACCAAGTCTAAGAAGTCACTGGTCTTCGTTGTGTTGATTCTCTCATATTTGTCTGCTTCTACTCCCTCTCGGATAGAGGACCACATTCCAGACGACACGCTTTTCTCGATAAGCACCCTCGATCCCTCGTATGGTGACATTATTTTTTACCTCCAGACGCCTTCATTTTGCCCTAATTTTTCTAAGGATTCTCAACCCTATCATATTGTTGGAGACACTTTATACGTCTCAGCATTAATTCAGTTCTTTGTCGCTATCTGGCATTTGACTCAAAAAGACTTAAATGACTGCCACTCTGGCACCTATGGTGGTGATATGTCTAGTTATGCTACTGCCCAAAATATTCTTCGTGCTGGTTACTTTTGGCCATCCTTTTTCAAAGATTGCATTCTGTCCATCTGCTCCCATCATGTGTGTCAAATTTACCAGTGAAAGATGTGAGCACCACCTTCCGTTTTGCATCCTATCATTACCGTCGGCCCTTTTGCTAAATGGGGCATTGATTTTATGACTTGTAACCCTTGCTCGTCTGAGGGGCATGGGTATATCATCGTTGCCGTCGATTATTTTACAAAATGGGCCAAAGAAATTCCTACATTGTCTAACGACAGTAAGACAGCTGCGCAATTTCTGTTCAATCATGTAATTACCCGATTTGGATTCCCTCAGGCTATAGTCACTGATCATGGTTCCCATTTCCGTGGTTATATGGTGACTGAGTTGAAAACCCAGTTAGGCTTGCATCACGATAGTTCAACACCATATTACCCTCAAGCCGATGGCCAAGTCGAGGTAGTAAACAAAGTGTTAGTTTCTATGCTTTAGCGTACCATTGGAATGCATAAGTCCAACTAGAATTTGATGTTGTTTTCCACTCCATGGGCCTACCGTACCTCGGTTAAGGATGCGACTAGATTCACACCATTTCAACTTGTTTATCGTCTTGAAGATACCCTTCTGATTGAATGCAAAATCCCTTCTCTCAAATTAGTTATCGAATTACTACCAAATACTACTCTGGTGGAAGAATGCTTTCTTTATCTAGAACAGTTTGATGAGACTCATTGACATGCTTCTTTAGTCATTGAAGCACAAAAGAAGAGAGTGAAAAATCACTTCGATCAGACAGTCAACCCACGTTCTTTCACGAAGGGAGATTTATTCCTACTATATGATCAAGCTAATGACAAGTTGAGGGCAAGAAAATTTGAACCCATGTGGCATGGGCCCTATATTTTCAAACATGTTTTGCAAAAGGGGGCCTATGAGCTAATTGACTATGAAGGCAACCCTTTAGATAAGCCCTGAAATGGGCTTTATCTCAAGAAATATTATGCATGAGTCTTTCATGCATTTCTGTGCACATAAGTGTGTTTTTCATTTCGTACATGTTTGCCTTAGTGTGTAAGCATTTGCCGCTTATTGTGTCCTTTTTGCTTCTTATGCAAATGTATCTCGCACCTTATGTTGGTTTCGCTGATGGTGCCTGCCGCAGTACTTAGAATATTTCTTCCGCGGCATGGGTTATCTATGATCCTCACGGTGAGTTAGTAGATCTTCAAGGTGTTTGTCTAGGATGTACTACGAACAATGTCGTTGAATATAGTGCAGTCATTGAATTACCGACTGATACCATTGCCCTCAATATTTGCGCATTAATCGTAAATCTAGATTCACATCATGTTGTTCTTCAACTCAACGGGTGTTGTTCCGCTAGAAACCCTCAAATTTTAAGGTTGTATTTACGTGTTTGTTTACTGGAAAGGAATTTTGATTATACTACATATCAACATATTCCTAGAAGACTAAATACATTAACTGATGCATTGGCAAATCATGTGTTAGATAGACATTTGTGACATTTGTAAAAAATAAACATTAAATACAGAATAAGTCGATATAGCAAAACATAGATATATATATCAAGTGTTGCACATCGTAGTGCTAAAAAAATATATGTTCAGGTTACATCACAAGACAACATGTCTCTCAAAATTGCAGAAATTAAACCTAGGAGTCTAATCTGTGTGGTGCTCTCTATAGCACACGATTGCTCGAATGACACCTCTGAGTAGTCGGTGAATCCTACCCGACACCCCTGTTATGTGTCGTTGGTACCATCGAGGGACATCCTCGAATCTTGCATAATCTAGGATCCCCTTCATTAACCCCTCCAAGTCATGGGAAATCTTGTCCTCTACATCTCCACCAAGGGAAGGGATCTCAAACAAACACTCCGCTCTTCAAGCAATTAGAGACAAAACTACAGGCCTTTTTGGCCCAACATTTGCAAAATTGAAACATAATGATCAGAACATATATGAAAAATGATAAAAATTATAAAATATTTAAAAAATCAACAAATGAATTTGTTACCTCTGTTATTCCATTGTTCCCCAAGGGAAATACTAAATCTGGATCACCCCTGAAGTCTATCCCAGCATATGGCCAGTCCTTCACAACAACTAGTTAGAGATCTAGCCATTGGAAAAACTCGGGTCTCCATGACATATGTTGACCCCTGCCTCCTCAGCGCATCAGCATCACCCACCGAGTCATCCATGGCTCCCGTGGAGGTGGCCATGCCACGACTACTTCCTATCTCTGGAAGATAGGAAGACACTCGAGGATGAATGTGTTGGGTCCCTATAATACTAGTGATTACCCCATTACTATTGTAGTTATACCCCTTATTAATAATGTTGTGCCCCTATTGCCCCCATATTGTTATTACTGGGCCCCATAGAATCCCTCTATTGTTATTTTTGTGGCTTTATATTATTATTGTTAGGTCGGCTAGATTATATTGTGACTCCTATATATAGAAAGGAGGTTTTGTCATTTGTATCATCCAAGAATTGTTCATTTATGTAATGTAAAGGAGGTTTCCCCCTCGAAGAGGCTGAATTCTAAGGTGTTGATCTATCTTTCTATCTTTCTTGAAGCTGGTTTCATAACATTTGGTATCAGAGCTTTGGATTCTAGGGTTTCGCTGCTCCAAATAGGTCATTGTGGCATTTT
>APFE030207109.1:150050-160606 GCA_000404065.3 Pinus taeda | reverse complement strand
TTCTTTCAATCCAAATACCCCAAGCAACCAAAAGAGGGGGTTTTTTTTTTCAACCATTTTTTTAAGTTTTCTTTAACTGAATTGGCATCCCAAGGAAAGTGTCATTTCTCCAACTAGCTTATTTATTTTGATACTTCTTTGGAGAAAGATAAATATATGAATATATGAGATATGGTTTCAAAATTGGCCTTACACAAGGAGTAGTATCCTAGCCCATGAAATGATGTTTTTTGCAAATTGTTCCAAGCAGGCGCCTTCTTTTTTTGCAAGAAACATATAAATAGTTTATATTTCTTTTTTCTTTTTTTTTTCTTCTGATTTTCAACCATTTTTTAAAGTTTTCTTTAACTGAATTGGCATCCCAAGGAAAGTGTCATTTCTCCAACTAGCTTATTTATTCTGATACTTCTTTGGAGAAAGATAAATGTATGAATATATGAGATATGGTTTCAAAATTGGCCTTACGCAAGGAGCAGTATCCTAGCCCATGAAATAGTCTTTTTTGCAAATTGTTCCAAGTAGGCACCTTCTTTTTTAGCAAGAAACACATAAATAGTTTATATTTGGAAGGTTAGTTTTGTTTCCAAAGTTTTCTCCTCCACCAAAGGAGGTCATGGGGGAATTTGTTGTAGTGAGAGTTAAATACCCTCATTTGGGAGCATAAAACCCCTTGGATTCAAGGTTTAGATAAGACTTCCTTCGGTTTTTGTGATAGTAACATTGGATAATTTTAATCCACAAGTGTATATTGATTAGGCTTTAGCATTCTCAGCTTCTAGATGCAAGTTCTTTGTGGAGATCCATTCTTATTTTCCAAAAAAGTCTGAGGCTATTTCTATCTGATTTAAGGTGTGTCATCCCTCTTCATTTAGCAAGTGGATGAGGGGTTCTGGCAATTTATACCAATGCCAACTGCTAATCCAAGGGTCTCTATAGATGATGACTTGTGATCCATTATGTATCTTCCAGCAAAGATAGTCATTGATTAAAGGAAAATTTTGATAATTGTATTCCATATGATGGATCCACTTTTCGCAAAAAAAATTGGAGGATTTGATCAAATTGAGAGTGGAGAGTGTCCTAATATATTTTTGTTGAGGGATTTGTTCCCAAAGGCCCTTCTCCTAAAAGATCTTCCATGCTCCTTTGGTGATAAGGGATTTGGAGAACCAGGTGACATTTTTTAATCCCCACCCACCTTGATCTTTAGGATGGATACGTACTTCAATGTTATGAAAGCAATGGTCTTCTTTTCTTCGCTGCCTATCCAAAGAAAATGCCTGATGATTTTTTTCAATTTTTGTATAATTCCTAAATGGATCCAAGTTAATAAAGGCAAGAATATTATGATGGCTTCTAGGACCATTTTACAAAATACCAATCACCCTACCCTTGAGAGACATTTATTGCACTAGATTCAAACTCTCTTTTTCATCTTTTCCAAAATCCATAGCCATTATAAAACCTAGATATTTTATTTTGGATTCCATCTGATTGATTATAGTAGAGAAAAAAACCTCCATATAGGTTTTTAACCTTTCAGGTATCTCCCAGACATAGATGGAGGATTTTTGCATTATTTATCTTCATTCACTTAGCTTCAGTAAATAAGGATAGTATATATCTTAGAGATTGAATATGGGATATGTTTCCTTTAGAAAAAATCATAATATCATCCAAAAAGAGTAGGTGTGATAGGTTGCAACTTTGAGAGATAGTAATCCCTTTAAATCCCCATTTTTATTTTACATCCATAATTAGTCTACTGAGGCCTCTTGACACTAGAAGGAACAGAAGAGGAGGTAAAAGAAAACCCTATCTAAGACCTCTTTCTACATGAAATAAAGTATAGGCTACTACATTAATCAACAAAGCAAAAGAGGTTGTTTTGATGCAATTCATCACTAAGGTTATAAATGAGTTGTAGAAGCCTATATGAATAAGAAGAATTCTAAGATAGATCCAACTTACCCAATCAAAGACTTTTGATAGATCAAATTCATGGAGAACAGATCTTTGTTTCTTAGTGTGAATAAAATGGAGGCCTTCTTGGACAAGGACAATGGCATCATGAATCAGATGATTTTGCAGGAACCCAAATTATTTTGAAGATATGTGTTCAGAAAATATTTCCTAAAGGCAAAAATTATGCGTTCTTGCATAAACATACAATCTAATCCTTCCTTCAATGCATCTATACATTTTAAAATATATTGATCCATATCAGGTACTTTAAAACTAGGAGTTGATTTTAACAATTATTTTAACTTCTAAAATGCTCATTCCCATTTTTTTGTTCATACAAATTTATTATTTTTCTTTTGCACTGTAGTTATAGGATTTTTTTATTGAAAATCCTTCCACAATTATTTTATAGTAACTTCCTAAACCCATGAAGCTACGTATCTCATGTACATTTATAGGTGTTGGTCAATCGATGATTACCTCGATATTTGTTGGATCTATAGCTATTCTTTCTTTTGAGAAAATGTTTCCTAAAAAATGAATGTTCAATTCATAAAATGAACATTTAGATAACTTTCCATACAACCTTTTTTTTTCTAAGACATTACAGAACTAGCCATAAAAGTTCATTATGTTCTTTCAATGTATATGAATAAATCAAAATAACACTTACAAACACTTATAAAAAATTATCTAGATATTCTCAACATACCCCATTCATTAAATGAATGAATCTCTTGGAGTGTTTGTTAGTCTAAAAGGTAATATACTAAAAACTCATAATATCCAAAATTTGTCTTGATCATCATTTTTGGAATGTCTTCCTCTTTAATCCTCAATTGGTTGTAACATAATATTATGCCTATTTTTGAAAATATAGTTACTCCCTTTAGTTGGTCAAATAATTGGTTCTTGGCAGAGGATATTGATTATTTATTGTTTCCTTACTCAGTTGTTGATAATTAATACACAGTCACCATGACCTATCCTTCTTCTTAAAAACTATTACTAGTGCTACCTAAGGTGATTCACTTGGTCAAAATAACACTAAGTCTAAAATTTCTTGTAATATTCTACGTAATTCATTTAATTATGGTTTTGTCATACAAAAGGTATCCATTGCTATGGATTCTATTCCTTGTTTGAGTTCAATCATGAACCCTAATTCTCTTTTGGGTGGTAATCCAAGCAATTCTTCTGAAAACACATCTTTAAATTCTTATAGTATTAGATATTTTTCTAAATATTTAGATTCCTTTTCATTCAAGGATGTTCTAGCATAAATTTTGCATCATTTTCACATACTTCTCATTAATTATGATGCCAATATAAACCTCAGTTATACTCCCTTATTCTTCCTAACTAAATTTCTTTTATGACCTTCGTCATCTTTAAAATATGGTATCTTACTTTTATAATCCAATGTTGCTTCATGGTTATTTAACTAATCCATTCTAATAACTACATCATATGATCCCAAAATTGTCACATAGAGGGATACTCGAGCTACACAAACCTCTAAATTTATCTTGCAATATTTTATCAAATGTGTTATATACCCAATGTCATTTATACTTAACTTAAGTCCTTTTGTTCTAATGCTTCTAATTTTAATCTAGACGAAGCAACATTCAATATAAAACTTTTAGTAGCTCATGGATCTACAACAATTGAGAAGTTCATGTTATTAACCTTAACTATAGTATTTAGAACATTATACTAATGTTATACCTAGTGGATTTTTACGTTGCATGGATATTATGGGCATTGCCCTGATGGTGGCCTGAATTAATTTTTACTTGTTCCCTTCTATGCCTGAGGGAAATCTCTCTAAAAATGTGGTCAAGAACTCTTACACCTCCTTTTAGGAGGTTATCTTCTAGAGTAAAAGTGGGACTAGAACTCTATCATGTAGATCATACATAATGTGTTTGATGGCATTGTTGTGCAGGTGGTTGGTATGGTGTTGTCTGATTTCTTGTACTAATAATTGGTCCCCTCTACACATCTTTCTATGATATAATAGTCTTATTAGCTATTTGTGATAGGGATGATATTTAAAATCCCAAGCCTCAACTACTTATGATTTCCTCTTCTACGATAATTTCCCTCTGAACTACTTCATGCAAGGTTTGAGGCACTAAAATCCTCACTTTTGCTCCAATGTTATAGCTCATCCTATAAAAAAACTTATTAATATGCAATTCTCTAATGTTCAAATGAGGGGCATACTTCGATGAATCCATCGATATTGCCTCATATTCATGCATATATCGCTTCCCTTGATTCAATATTTTGAATTCATTCAGTTTCCTTTCGATGAATTATTTCAAAAAATAGTGTTCTCAAAAACATTCCTAAAATATCTCCCAATAATCTTTAGATATGTCCATCCCTAGTTGCAGTAGAAGTGTCTTCAACCATAATAAGGCACTCCTTTTTAGTTGGAAGACACTCATGTGTACCTTGAGGTTAGAGGTATAGTCCCTCAAGGCAAAATGCATGACCATGTTTTCTAGCCAAGCCTCAACTATCTATCCATCAATGGATCCCCAAATTTCTTGAAACTCGACTTTCTCTAATTCTTTGTGCATGTGATTATTGGAAGTATTATGGGATCCTTCAACATGAGTAGACAACCCTCCTTCCTCTCTCTCTCTAATCTATTCATTAACACAATAAACATCCTTTGAAATGATCACATTGTTTTCATAAGTTCTCATGTGGATGTGTGCTCTTGTCCATAAACATGTTCTTCTTCTCTAGGTAGAGAGTTTGTAGGTGTAGGTTGTGGTGGAGGCTGCATGCCTCAGCCCCTATCATTTCTACCCCCATGTCTTTTTCCTCTTCTACCAACAATACTGTCATAAGAAGGAATGTCAAATTCAAGTTAGTCAACGTCAATAATTAAAATATTTAACAAGGCATAAAAAGCAATGGGTTCATGGTCCTAGTGTGTTGAAACTGTGCTATAATACTATAGGTTAATTCTCATCCATTTAGCTTCAAGTATACCTTTAAAAGGTATTTTTTTAAGACAAACAAATTTATTAGTCTAAATATTGGAGATATCTCCAAAGTGGAGTTCGCTTAGAGTTGAGTATTATTAGTTCAACACTTGAATTCACATTTCTTCATAAAGATTGATCATTATTATCCATCTAGTATATCTATTGTGTTGATTAGTATTTTATTCTAGATAGATCTGCCAGGATTAATGGCTTATAAGTATTCATGAAAGCCACATTAGATATATATTATATGTAATGTTAATATTTCTTAATTAATAGAATTTTTATCTTCAATATTTTGATTCATCTACTTTTCAACATTGAGGGAATAATGGAATTTTTACTAAATATTTGTCTAATTATTATTAATTAACTATTAAAATTTTTATTTTATTTCTTAGCTCATATCTCCTCTTTTAGGTTACCGTCGTCTTCTACTTGTCAATATCTTTTCAAAGCTATATAAATTTTATAAAATTCTAAACTCTAGACACAAAGTTATGGCCCTTGGAAGATTTCCCATTTCGAGCCATATCAATGTCTGTACATATGACATATGGCTTCATGTGGTAGTACTAACTACATGTAAGAACCACTCTACACTAGCTTACCAAGTCATTATCCAGATACAGGATTAATTTACTCTCGTCATGTCTATTAAAAAAAATAGATTCCAAATATCCAACTTTTTGAATTATCACAATGCAGGATTTTATTTGTGTAGTACATATGTTCCAATTCGTCCATATTTTCAAAATTCCTCTACATCAATAGCCAATTTCCTAGACATTTAGATTTGGATACTCCCAAAAATATTCTTTATGAAAAGGTTGGATTTTTAATTTCACTACACCTCCACCACGATGACTACCATCTAGATTCCACCTCAACATTATCAGTGTCACCTCAACTTTGAAAATACAATCAAACCTGCAAATACTAGGTCTTCAAGATACCCAAAAACATGCATATTTTGAAAAACATAACAAGCCCATTTTTACAAGTTTTTTATTCCTAGACTCCAAGTAACCCCCTTGATAAATGTCACATCAGTCATTGCACCAAATAGTTGCCATGTCATCCTGACACATCCCCATGCCATGTCATCTTGATTTGTCCTCCTTGTTGTTTCAACGTAACATGTCATTCTACTACATCATTATTACATGTCATCCTTGCAACATCATCACACCATGTCAACACATGCTCACTCAAGTTGTCTAGGGTTACCTATGTGGATTCCACATGTTTACCATGTGGTTTATCCCTCTAGCATCTAGATATGGATTTTTCCAAAAAACTAATTTTTATGAAGTTCTGTATTTCCAAACTTCTAAATCCAAAGAAATAAGATCTTTTGGATCCTTTGGATATCTAAATTTTATTAATTGATGAAAGACCCCTACTTGATGTGAGACACCATATCTTCAAGATATTTGAATTTTGTGGAGTGTCTGTAAAGAATTATGTGAGTTAGTGGATTTTGGTAAGAGGGTTCCATATTGAAATTTCCACATTTGGTCTTGTTGAGTGTAAAGGAAATAAATGGAGAAGTTATGGGATTTTGTTAAACAATAGGAAGATTTCCATTGACTAATGGAAGGGGGGAATATCAAATTTCACTCTTAAATTCCTTTGCATGAAGTTCCAAGGTTTAATTTCCATTAAACTATTCAATATTTGCAAGGATTTACTTTAATTTTCTTTTTTCTCTTTTTTTTTTCCTGCTAGGATGGTCATCTGAATACCCATTTAAAAGAATTGCTTGATTTTTTAATAATATGGATTCCTAGACAACAAACTTTGAGTGTCTTGGTTCCAAGGTGTAATGCAAAGTTTAACCTATGAAGTTATGCCTTGTTTAAAAGTTTGGTGCAGGGTAATCTAGATCACCTAACTTCGGGATCTCTAGATTCATGCCTACAGGAACAAAGACAAATTTCTCTTGTTATGAAAGGGTTTTTCTTTAAGATATTGGGCATGGAAATAAGAAACATACTTAACTATCAGATTTTCCATACATACATGACCTAGCTAAGAGCCATTATCGAAGGTATTGACAATTAAGATTCAATAAATTTTTTATAGTTATAGGAATTTGGTTAATAATTCTAATTGGTTTTACCTATAATGTGATTAGAATTTATTGTTTGGTTCTAAAACACTTTGTTTTCTTATATCCCAACACAATTCTGCATCAATTTCTCTAATTATAACCAATATACTTAAGTAACAACAGTTATCTTCATTCAACAACAGTAAAATCGTGATCTCTTCTAGGAGTGGCAGGTCCCAAGGGAAAGGGGGAGGACCTTTTCTTTGGCCCCAAAAGAAAAATAGAACTAGAATACTTAGAGAGCCTAGGCACAGCCTCCAATGACCATGCTAAAATGTATGCTCCCTTCTAAGGCATTGTCTTGGCTCGATGTTTACCAGTTAGATTTGTACTTATAATAGGTAACTCTAATAACACCATTTGTCATCTTTCTTTGGGAAAATTTCCTTTGGAAACCATGTTTTGTCATCTTTATACAATTATTTCTAGATCACTCCCTTAGATTCATTGCATTCAAGTCAAATATGTTTTAAAAAACTTGAGCAAGGAAATAGATAAGTTGGAAATTCAATCCTTATCACTCCCTCATATAACTTTACGAGCCAATGGAATCCTCTAGGAAGCAATTCTCCCTTGAAAATATGATGATGAATTAAAAAAAAAAAAATTGCAATAGCTCTAGGTGGTGCAATAGGGAGACACTCAAGGAAGTGAGCACAAAATCTCTTAAGCCAACTTGGCCCAATCTACCCTAACTAAAGTACCTAATCTTAATCAGGTGACTATATTTGATCATTGTAGATGACTAGGAGTTATTACTTATTATAATTTGATTCCAACTAATTGTCAATGTGTTAATGGCATTTTCTATAGATTAGTTATTTTTGCACTTTGGTATTAAAATCAAGGCATAGCCAATCTTGCCATACTAGTGTAATCTTAAAACCTTTTGTTATATTTTCTCTCAAGAACTTATGGATGTATCTCATTTGTGCATCGAAATATTTTTTTCTAATATAATCTACCTTGCTATTGTTAAAAAAAAAACATGATATTTTCTACATACTGCTTAAAAGAGAAATATCTTAAATAATGAAACCTTTAAAAACATGAATATCTTAAATAATGAAACATTTAAAATAATACCACAATTATCATCATAACCAACCCATATGATATGTCATTATTATAGATAAATCAAATAATCATTAACCCATTCTTTCCATTAGATGCCCACAAATCACATTAAGAAAAAACCATCTATGCATAAATAAATATGACATAAAATATAAATATGTCACATGTGTCAAAAATGAGCCATTTCTATCTACACCATCAAAAAAAAAATCAATAGTCCTCAATATATGAAGATGACTCACCATGTCCGAAAAAGTAACAAAATTCTCTATCTAAATAGCTAGAGGTAACGGTTTCTCTGTCCCTAGGAATGCCATATCTATTGCACATTGATTTTCAACCTTCCCATTCTGATCCTGACCCTTTCATGTCCAGTTTGTCATTCGCCGCGCTCTTTATTTCCTCCCTAGGCCTTGACTACCCTCCCCTTTATCGAGCTATGGTTCACCTTCTTGCTATTTGCATCCCACCCTCCCCCTCATTTGACTCTCTGCCACTGGTTTCATCGCCCTATCCACCCTCCTCTACCCTCCCCACTTTGGTAGGGTTTGTTTCTGCAACAAATTTCTCTCCTCTCCAGCCAAATTCCCCCCCCCCTTTCCCTCACGCCATGACGATGTCCAGTACATCTACCTCCCCATTTGGATGCTTCGACACGCCGATGGTAAACCCTCGGTCTAGTAACCCTTTATCTCAGCAGGACATTCTGGGTACACAGGACCACCCAATGGCGCCTCGCTCTGGTAAGGACAAGAAATTGAAGTGTGTCAAAGAATGTTATGGGAGTAAGGATCTATCCCTCATTTTCGGTGAGGGGGTGCAAATGAGGGAAGTTGTGGATACGAAAAACAAGGTTTTAGTTGGCAGAGTCAGAGGTAGAGTGTATTCAGTTGCCTATCTATGCCTTTGGGTCATGGAAATTTGGGGGAATATCTTCAAGGACCTCCCGACTGTTACTACCCTAGCTTGGGGATGGTTCGCACTCAGTTTTCAAAGGGAGGAATATACCTCTTGGGTACTCTTGCTGTATTGGCATATCAAGATGGATCTTGTATTTCTCAAGAGATGGAGCCCATTATTCGATCCTGAGCAGGAACAATTAGGCGCAAGACTGCTTTGGGTCAGGCTGCCTAGGCTACCCCTCCACTTCTGATCCAAGGATATCTTCACTTGCATTGGGATTGTGCTTGACACCTTCCTAGACTATGACAATTCTTATGCTAATTTAGGCAATAAATCAATGGCTCGCATTTTGGTATACCTGGATACTAGAGAGGGTTTGGAGGAGAAGATTACATTACATTGGAAAAGATTCATGTGTTTACAAATTCTGGACTACGAGGGGGTGCCTTTCAGATGCAGAAGATGTCATAAGGTTGGTCATCTTTATAAAGAATTCCCTCTAGTTTTCTATGTTGCCTCACTCTCCAAAGTCACGAGTGATGTTGTTCCTACTGCACCTTCATCTGCTGAAGGCTAGAAACCTCAATCACAAGGTCTTAAGACAATAGAGTGCAGATCAACTTAGGTGCCATCTTTGGCCTCTCCCTGACCTCCCTCCCCACCTATCACGAGATCCAGGGCAACGACTGCAGCCGCTCACTCATCGGGTACTCCTCCTCCCCTCTGCTTTATATCTTCTATTTCTTTAATTTGTTCTGCACAACACTTGCATGTTACATATGCATCCACACCTTGCATTTCTTCATCTGCTATTACCTATCCGCTGGAGCTCCACCATCTGCAAGGACCCAGCTAAAACTATATATATATATATATATATATTATTATATATTTATATATATATATAATATATATATATTATATATTTAATATATATATATATATATTTTACACAGCAATTACAACCAGTAAAGAAACGCATTGAGATTTCAATTCATTCAACACACACACTGTTGATACTCATTTCAGGGAAAGAACACAACATTTACATATTTTTAATCTCAGATCAAGTAGTAACGAAATACACATGTACCGTACACCAGAAGGCGAGACTTCGCTTGCTCTGTGGTCGTTGGTATTCCCTTGTTGCTGGTCACTTCTGCGAGTGTATGATGATGCACTTGATCCGAAAACGAGACCCACCGGTTAACCTCCCAGCCTACTCCTTGGGTACTCTTCTTCCCTGCGGACCCCCGAGCTATAATGGGGTTGTACAATGGAGGAAGAATCTAGCTGGCAGAGGAGAGCAACCTTAGCTCAAGAGTCCCCTCTCTAAAAAAAATCCTCTACCTCACCAAACTCACTATAGCTTCGTAATCACTGCTTTGACATCATATCATCCATCTAACAATAGGGTTCCCAAAAGTCCCCTCTACCATGGCCTGCCCCTTCTTTTATAAGAGTTCTCATAGATGACACTTGGC
>APFE030207109.1:73779-121940 GCA_000404065.3 Pinus taeda | reverse complement strand
TTTATGTAATGTAAAGGAGGTTGCCCCCTCGAAGAGGCTGAATTCTAAGGCATTGATCTATCTTTTCTATCTTTTCTTGATCTGGTTTCATAACATGATCTCTTAGATGAGCAGGATCGAGGGTTTACATCTGATTAAGAAGAAACAATTCTTATTGATTTGGAGACTCAGAGATCCAAGATCCTCAAAGATCAGGAGGAAACTTGGCACCTTAGGAGTCGGGCTATTTGGTTACAGGATGGAGATGATAATACCAAATTTTTTCACAATTATGCGAAGGGGAGAAGGGCCAGCAACACTATTTGGAAAATACCAATTGAGGACGGCCATTCCACCCATTCTTTTCACCAATTGGCACATTTGGGCAATTCACATTTTCAGAGACTATTTCAGGCCCCCCAAGTGCCACTCTTGCCAAAATTGTTCAAATCTTCAGGCTCTTCCCTCATTTTTTTGGCCCATATGAGGCAGAGGATCTCACAAAACCTGTTACTATGGGGGAATTTCAAAGTACATTAAAATGGTTCAAAAAGGACAAAATCCTGGGACCCGATGACTGGCCTGTTGAATTTTACTTATCCTTTTTTTATACCATTGGACAAGACCTTCTAAAGGTGGTGGAGGATTGTAGGCTATATGGACGCATGTATGAGGCCACCAACTCTACCTTCATCGCACTCATTCCCAAATTGGACTCTCCCCTTCCATTCAATGATTTTAGACCTATATCTCTTTGCAATTGCCTCTACAAGATCATTGCCAAGATTATTGTTAACCGCCTTAAGCCTATTTTATCTAATCATATCTCGCCTGAAAAATTTGCATTCTTGCATAACCAATAAATTCATGAGGATATTGGTACCACACAGGAGGCCCTCCATTTCATTAAGATCAGGCAGCTCAAAGGTGTCATCCTAAAAATCGATCTTTCCAAGGCCTTTGATTGGGGTAGATGGCTTTACTTAAGAATGCTTCTTACCCATTTAGGCTTCCCACTCTCATTCATCAGATGGATCATGTGTTGCATCACTATCGTATCATTCAGAGTCCTGATCAATGACTCTACCTCCGAATTTTTTCATGCTGAACGCGACCTCAAGTAAGGTTTCCCTCTTTCCCTGCTCCTCTTTCTCCTTAACATGGAAGGACTTAGTAGATTAATATCCCTGGCTAAAAGGGAGGGGAGATTATAGGGTCTCAAAATTACTGACCACTGCACTCTAACCCACCTCCTTTTTGTTGATGATGTGCTTATATTTCTCAATGGAGGCATTCGAGATACCACTGTTTTCTATGAAATTTTGCTACTTTTTTCATCTGCCACTGGTATGGAACCTAACAGGTTGAAATCCACTATCACTCTCTCATCTTGCACTCCACAGGAAGCTCGAAATCCACTACAGAAATTCCCATTTCAAAGCCTTCGATTGGAAGATGGGCTCAAATATCTTGGGTTCTGTATCAAACCCCATTGTTACAAAATTGTGTACTGGATATGGATTGTGGCCAAGGTTGAAAAGAGATTACATAGCTGAAACCACAAGCTTTTATCCAAAGCAAGCTGATTAGTTCTTATTAAATCGGCCTTGGAGGCTACCCCGGTGTATTGGATGTCTTTGGCATGGATTCCCAAAGGAATTCTTTCTTGGATACAAAAAATTTGCTGCGGATTCCTTTGGAATGGATACAAGGAAGGGAACCATCTGCTTGGGTGGGATGGAGACACATTGCAATCCCAAAGAAATGGGGATTATGGGGCTTGAAATACCTACCCAATTTCTCTCATGCACTTGCCGCAAAGATGGGATGGCTTATTCTTACCTCTCACAGCCTTTGGACCAAGGTTATACACTATAAATATATATGGCCTTACCAGCTTATGGATCGGATATGCCTTCCTACATGGCAAATATCTGGTATATCTATGATCTGGTGAGTTGTCTTACATACTGTACCCACTATCAGAAATGGACTTACTTGGCGTATTAGAGATGGCTCATTTGTGTGTGTCGGCATAGACCCCTAGACTAGATGTGGCAAAATAGACCAACTTCCTCTCGACCTCATTCAATTTCTCAAGAAGAGAGATATCCTCGTGATCGCCAAACTTGTTGATTCAGAGAATACTTCCATATTTTTACAAGCGTGGAAATCGACAGATCTACTAGGTATACCTAGACAGTGGCATCAGGCGTGGGCAGGATATATCACTGTGCTGTCAGAATCTCATGTTTGCATTAAAGAGGGTATTGATGAACTTATTTGCGCCCCTGTTGGGCATGGTTCATACACTCCTAAAGAAGGTTATCCTATCATACATGTTGCTCATATGCCGCCTACGCTTATGGATTGGTGGTGAAAACTTTGGAAGCTCAAAACTCCTCCCCAAACCAAACTATTTATGTGCAATGTTTTAATGAACAAAACACCAACCGGGGGTAATCTAATGAAAATACCATTTTTGCCCCCTCTTGGTGTGTATTATGTCATTAAGCAGAGGAAGCAAATGATCACCTCTTTCTCCATTTGCCTACGGTGATCTATATATGGGAAAAAGTTCTATCAACATTTTCCATTTCCATCAGATGGCATAGACAAAATACTTTGGAGGCCTGGAATCATTGGAGGGAGGGGTCCTCGAACCAGAAAATTCACTGCCTTCCTCTGATTATTTGTTGGACCATCTGGCTGAATAGAAATGACTTCATCTTCAGAGATAAAGTGGCTCTCTAGCCATCATCTATTACCTAGATTATTAATGCATATCATGACATTCCAGAAGATGATACCTCACCTCCTGGCCGTGATGTGACACTAGAAGTCATTGACCGTAATCTCTCCTAGGCATACTTTGATGGTGTTGCACAAGAACAAAGATGTAGGGTGGGGGGTGTATTATTGCATAAATATGACAATCATTATTTCCAAATCTAGATGGGATTGTGGATAGGCACTAATAATTATGCAGAATTGATCTCTCTTAGACATCTCCTCCATTTTGCACTTGCACATGAATGCAGGCATATTCAGATTTTTGGAGACTCTAAAATCATCATAAATTGGTTCAATAATTCATCTGCATGTCATATGCACTCACTCAGAAACATATTGGATGATGTCATGCTCTTAAAAGCACAATTTACTTATATTTCTTGTCATCATATTTACAAGGAGCGTAATATGGTTTCCGACTAGCTTTCCAAGGTGGCCACGGTCCAGCCCAGGGGATTGTGGATAATATAGGAGCAGCAGGGAGCTAATCACTTCCAATATTATCATCATCCTAATATAGATCAATTCTACAAGTAGGCCAATAGGCCCTAATTTTTGCAATATATAGTAGTGATTTCTATCATATCTTGGTTTATATTTTGTATATAATTTTTCCATGAACAGCTACTATATACCTTTCGTGGTAATTTTGTACAGACCTATAGTTGTTGATGGCTACGACCAACTTACAACATATGCCATACAGGCATCTACAACATGTAATTTTCTAAATTAATAGAAAATGTGATTTTTCCCTTGGGGGAAAAAGAGACAATATGTAAAAGCTAAACAAAATCAAACATAAGACCTTGATGATGTAATTCATAAACAAGAAGAGGAAGAAATTTGAGAAATCTTATAGGCACATAATAAGTGAGTGGCAACCTTAGGGTACGTATCAACAAACAAAATCTCTAATCTCATGGTTACTAGGAAAGGCGACATAACATGAAGGTGAGGATAAGAATCAGTAGAGTCCTCAACATGGCTCTTGGTTGAAGAAGCAACATGAGAAGTAGAAACAAAAACATATTTTTGAACATGTTCTTAGGTTTCTAAAGGCCCTTGAAGAGGCAAGGATTGTTCAACTTAAAAATCTTTTAATTTCTCCAATACAGGAGTAGCTATGTTGGTACTATTTTATTGCCATTCTTTTCTTCTAAAAATCCATCATATATCTATCATTTTCCTCCATAAACCCCTCATAGTCCATTGAAATTGATTAATGAAGCATTATAAATTGTTATTTTACATTAAATTTAATTTACGGATTTTTATGTTAAAAATTGGAAATTTTCAACAAAATTACGGGATGTCATGACTCCCTGTAATTGGTTTATGTTGTGACACGTGGCATGGTAGGAAAATCAAAACATAGGATAAGGACGTGATCTAGGATGTACATACATGGTGGAAAATCTATTCAGCATCGAATCTGGAGCTCCTGTGTACATGGTCAATCCTGGTCAAACCCAGCCTTTTTGGTTGTAAAAGCAGCAAAAATCTGAAGTTACCTAAACTGATTTCGTTTTGTTTTAGAAATCAGTTAGGATTAGAAAAAAATGAAACTAGCCTTTTTTATTGTAAAAGTAGAAACATCTGAAGCGATAATGCATGTACGTTTGGATGTAAATTGTAATAACGAGGAGGAATGCTAGAAAAAAAAAGGAGATTAGACAAGAGTAGACTTAAGACTGCATATTCCAGAACTCTATTTTGCATGTAATCGATTTCCAGAACTTAATCACGAGCAGCGTTTCATCAATTATAGTGTTTATGTGTTAACGTTTTCATCACCTGAAGCTTTCTAAGTGTGTCATCGAAGCGTGGAAGGGCCCTACGTGAAGATTGGTACACTTTCGTTTAATTTTCATGGTCATTAGCCTTCAGATCTGAATAGCGTTTGATGTCATTTCATTGCTTATGAGTTTATTAATTCAATTAGAAGTTCTTGTGAGTGTTACTGTATGATTCATGGTGATAGCTTGAAAATTCAATTGCTAAATTATTGAACAAGATCTTGTAAAAGGTTTAATTGAACATTGAATTTCAAAGTATTTCTATGGACTCGGTTTTCATGAATTTGATTTTTAGTATGCTTATTGTGTTACCTTGAAAGGGTTTTTGTGAATGATATCCTTGTAAGAGGATTGAAAACTCAGACTAGTAACACTTTGTTTTCTTAGAACAGTTGATTAAATTAGGCGATATAAGTGTTTGAATTGTGAAAGGAAACATATCTCAATCTCTTGTAAAAGAGTGTTGTAGCCTGTCACAATAGACACTTATTTAGATAGATGAGATCCTTTTAGGTCCATAGATTTTAGACACATGCCTCTAAGTTTACCTACCTTGGCTGACATTAAATTTAGTCTAATCTAGCACCCTAGATTGGTCACTACATTTTGGCACCGTTGCCGGGGAGGCGCAACTAGAGGATTTCTAAAAAAAATATAAAATAAACAAATAAACAAAAACATACATTTAATTTTGATTTATCATTTTAGAAGTCATGTTTGCTTATGTCTAGATCTAGAGATGATAAAGGTAGATTCATAAAAACCCCCCATCCAAAAACTAACCTACCGCTAGGAGCAGACCCTTTAGGAAAAATTGAACACACAACACCAGCTGAGAAAGTCACCATACAAAAATTAGAGGATAAACAGAAATCAGGGCAAAGACTCACACTCATTGAGAGACAAATCTTATTAGCACACGAATCACAGAAGAAACATCTCCCTGAATCCTCTATAAAAAGAGAAAGTAGTAAAATAACTCAACAATCTCTCCTTGAACCTACTGATTTTGAAAAATTTCAAGAAGGAGAAAAATCACTAGAACAACTTCTCTTTGAAACAAGTGACATTGAACAAGGAATCAAATCAACATAGGAATCTATCAAAGTGGCTGAGGAAGGAGGAGGATCAGCAAGAAGACACTCCTGAACAACAAGATCAAAGGGAGGAGTAAGATTCAACCTTTAATTTCCTATTCATGAACCAGGAGAAAATCATGATGAGGAAATAAAAATGAAAAACATACCTCCATCTGTGTTACCAAACTTTTATGGCATGGCTTCAGAAGACCCAGATTCCTTCTTGTTTGAGTTTGACATAGTATGTCGGACATATGGTTACACAGATGATGCCCATAGTCTTAGACTCTTCCCAACAACATTAAAAGCATCAGCATTAAGATGGTTCATGGGACTTGGTGAGTATGCAATAACTAATTGGGATGGCATGAGAAAAATATTCCTAAAGAAATACCAACCTTATTGCAGATCGAAAGATTCTAAAGACGATATCTTTAGGATGAATCAACAAGAGGATGAAAATTTAGAGGAGTATTTGGAACGATTTGTTTACAATTTACAAAAATCAAAACATAGAACCATGTCTCTTGATCTGATTCGAACAATATTTTTGAAGGGCATTCGAGAGGAATACTTAGATGATCTTAATTTGATGGGCAAAGGTGATATTTCCACTTTACCTTTCGAAGAAATTGTTGATTTATGTGAAAAGTATTCTAGGAGCAAAGCCAGAAATGGAAAAAGAACTATATCATCCAAAGCCACAAAATCTGCTTCAGCAAGTGTCACAAGGGCTGAAATAGGAAACCTGTTAGAAGAATTCAAAACAGATCTATTAAGTACCTTAGGAACTCAAATTGACACTCTGAAAGCCAAGAAAAGAAAATAAGAGGAAGATCAATTAATGGTTGTCTTTTGTCCAAAATGCCGGAAGAAACATGCTTTGAAAGGCTGCCCATTAGAAAAAATTCAAGTTTGCACCTTTTGTACTGAAAATCATGATATATTTCATTGCTCTAAAGTCAAGATTTTGCATAATTGTAATGTGGCAGCTAACACAGATATGGAGAATGTGTATTTCATGGGCGCAAAGAGACCATGGCAACCAAGACCTCCACCTCCAGGTATGTTTCCAAACCAGAATTTGCAATTTCCTGCAGAAGCTCAGATGTATGCTCAGAATTCTTGGAATGTACCCATGCCATGGCAGCACCAAAATTACCCACAACAACAATGGAGACCATCTCAGCGATACTCTCAACAATATCAACCATATCCTCAACCATACCAACCATATTCTCAGCCATATCAACAGTATCATCAGCCATATTCGCAATATCCTCAAACATATCAACAATATCCTCAGCAGAAAGTTGTTTATCAACCCCAACACACTCAACAAGCATTGCATGCTCCTCCACCAATAAATCCACCTCAATTACAACTTCCATCTAACCAACAACCTCCTAGACCCACTCGGATTCCTGCTCAACCTGTACCGAATCCAAATAATAGAGCAGAGGGACCAGCTTATAGTGTAGATGAGGGACCATCATATCCCACATTACCTTTACAAAATATCAATTTGAGGTCTGGTAAGGTAATTCAAAAAGAACCTCCAATAGCTGAAAAATAAGAAGAAAATGAAAATGAAACTCCAACTCAAAGGAAACAAAATGATGAATAAGAAATAAACAAATGCAACCGTTGCATCCACCACCTTTTCCAGAAAGATTGGTCCAAGTAAAACTTCCCATGTCTATACCATAGTTTGATGTTTTAGATGAGCTAAAGAATGTCTATATAAAAATTCCACTATTACAAGCCATAAAAGACATTCCCATATATACTAAAGCAATCAAAGAACTATGCCTCAAGAAGCCTACTAGGAAAAGTGTTGATCCACAAACTATTCATGTTATTGGACATTTAGCTGGCCTTATGACAAACACCATTTCAATGGAAAAGTATGTTGATCCTGGTATTCCCAGATTCCCTACAATCATTAACAACATACATATTCCAAACATCTTAATTGACCTTGGGCCGCAATAAATGTGATGACTCTTGAAACAATGAAAATGCTGCAGCTCACAAACTTGCAGCACACAACAATTGTTCTAGAACTCGCTGATAGGTCTAAAGTGATTCCTGAAGGGATTTTGGAGGACATAATTGTTTCGCTGGACTCTTGGGAGTATCCAGTGGACTTTTTAGTTCTTCAGCCAAAATCTAATTTAGGAGGACACCCTATCATCCTTGGTAGACCATGGTTAGCAACTGTTGATGCATTCATAGGATGTAGATCGGGTAATATGATTATTTCACGAGGAACTGAAAGAAAATAACTCACTCTTTACCCATCAGCACAATTACCAGCAGTAGCACACAATTTATGGCTTGATGATAAATACAATGATAAGGAAGAAGTTCAATCTGTTTTCAGCATCAATCAAATCTATGATTTTCAAGAACATAATAATGATGATTTGGTAGAATTGTTCCTTTCTCAACCTGATATTTCTAAGAATTAAGAAATGACCAATATCATGTTGCAGATGAACTTTTGGCACAGAATTTTTAGGAAACATGCATCATTCATTCTTTGCAAACAACATTTCAGAACATTTTTCCCATTCAATCTATCACAAACACACAGTGCAAGACCATAGAGATTAGTCCAGGAAAAACTTTGAATATTAGCACTCACCTAGATTCATCTCAAGAGGAAAAATTGATTCAATTATTGAGAAAATATCAGAAATCATTTGCTTGGGATTACACTGATATGCACGGAATTCACCCTGAAACATGCACTCACCATATTTATATGGATAGTAATATCAAACCAGTGAGGCAATCGTAGAGAAGAATGAATGCCATGCTTCAGGATATTGTTAGAGATGAATTACAAAAACTATTGAAAGTCAATTTTATTTATCCTATCTTTGACAGTCCGTGGGTATCCCCATTGGTAGTAGTGCCCAAGAAAAATGGCAAGTGGAGTATTTGTGTTGATTACAGACAATTGAGCAAAGCAACCCTCAAAGATTATTTCCCACTACCATTTATTGATCAAGTGCTAGACACATTAGCTGGGAAATCACCATTCTCTTTTCTTGATGGTTTCAGTGGCTATAATCAGATCAGGATAGCCTTGGAGGACCAGGACAAAACCACTTTTACTTGTCCCTGGGGCACTTATGCCTATAATGTTTTACCATTTGGACTTTGCAATGCTCCAGCTACATTTTAGAGAGCTGTATTAGCTATTTTTTCTGATTTAGTTCATGACTATGTTGAAGTTTACATGGATGATTTTTTAGTGTATGATAATTCATTTGAGCATGCATTAAGAATCTTGAAAAAGTTTTGAAGAGATGTATTGAAGCTAATCTATCCCTGAGCAATGAAAAGTGTTTTATGATGTTAAATGAAGGGATAGAATTAGGTCACTATATTTCTTCTCAAGGCATTAAAGTTGATCCATCAAAAATCCAGATCATTGTCAATTTGCCAATTCCGAAGACTCAAAAAGAGGTAAGAAGTTTTCTTGGGTATGCAAGCTATTAAAGAAGGTTTATTGAACATTTTAGTAAAATAGCTTTACCTCTGTTTAAGCTTCTAGCAAAAGATACACCTTTCAACTGGAATGAGAATTGTCAGCAAGCTTTTGAAACACTCAAAGAAAAATTATCAACCGCACCAGTCTTAAAAGGACCTAACTGGACCCTACCATTTCACATCTTTACAGATGCATTTAATACTGCAGTAGGTACCTCATTAGGCCAAAAAGAAGAGTCTTTCAATTATGCCATCTATTTCATTAGCAAAAATCTAACACCTGCAGAATTAAACTACACAGTCACTGAAAAAGAAATGCTTGCCATCATACATGCTATGAATAAATTCCGACATTATATAACTGGTTATGAGGTTTTTGTACATACTGACCATTCTGCCATTAAGTATTTAATGAGTAAACCAATCACTAATGGTAGAGTTACCAGATGGCTGTTATTATTACAGGAATTTAATATTACAGTGTTAGATAGACCAGGTAAGGAGAATCAGGTGGCAAATTTTCTTTCTATACTGCAAAATTCAGGTGAGGTTGTTCCGATTGAAGATTCTTTTCTAGATGAAAATTCATTTTCAATTTCAATCGTGAACCCTTGGTATGATGACTTAGCCAATTATTTGTCCACAGGAAAAACACCTCCATATTTTACTCCAAAGGAAAAGAAGAGGTTGATCAAACAAAGTGCTAGATATTCATGGGTTAATGGAGATTATTTTACATCGGTTATGATATGATTATTAGACGATGTGTAAGAAATGATGAAATAATTGATATTTTAAAATCTTGCCATGATGAACCGTGTGGTGGGCATTTTGCAGCCAAAAGAACAGCATTCAAGATTCTTAGTCTTGGATACTATTGGCCATCTATTTTTAAGGATTCCAAGAAGTATGTGAAAAGTTGTGATAGCTGTCAAAGAATCGGAAGACCAACAACTACAGATGAAATGCCACTTCAGCCTCAAGTACATTTAGAGCCATTTGAAAAATGGGCTCTATATTTTATAGGACCCATCAATCCAACTTCCAAAGGCAAAAAGTACATCCTAGTATGTACTGATTACGTGAAAAAATGGGCTGAAGAAAAAGCACTAGTCCGGGCAACTGAACAAATAGTGGTAAACTTCCTTTTTGAAGAAATTTTTGTAAGGTATGGAGTACCAAGGGAGATAGTGACAGATCAAGGTACTCAGTTTACTTCAAAGCTGGTCAAAGACATCACAGACAAATATAAAATCAAGCACAGGAAAAGCACACCATACCATCCACAGGCCAATGGCCAGGTGGAATCAACAAATAAAACATTAGAAGGAATTATCACCAAGATAGTAGCAATGAACAGAAAGAATTGGGAAGAGAAGCTCAAAGATGCACTCTGGGCTTACAAAATCACATGGAAAAACACTACAGGATTTACACCATATCAGTTGGTGTATGGAAAAGAGGTAATGCTTCCTATTGAATTTCAAATACATACTTATAAGATGGCTGCAGATTTAGGAATTGATCTCAATGAATCCCAACAAGAGAGAATTCGACAATTGAACCAGTTAGATGAAATGAGGCAGCAAGCAAAGGAGACAACAATCCTAATGCAGAAACAAAGGAAGCAGTGGCATGATGCACACATTAAAAAGAAACAGTTCAAAGAAGGAGATTGGGCTTTACTCTTTGACTCTGACTTCAGAGATCATATAGCCAAATTTACAACACATTGGATGGGCCCATATGAAATAGTTCAAGTATATGACAATGGATCAATTAAGATTACTATAATTGATGGAGAAGGCAACACCTTTATTGTCAATGGACATAGGTTGAAACTCTATCATAAGCCCATCAACAAGGACGATTTTCTTCAAACTGTATCTTAGCAAAGGGAGGTTAAAAAAATAAAAAATTAAAAATTAAAAACAAAATAAAAAATAATAATGGTTTAGATGTGAAAACCAGACTCTGGCACACTCTAACCCAGAATTCTTACTAGAAAACCAATCATTTGGCTGGTAAGAATTCCTTGTACTACTTGTTTATTGTTTTTCATCACTTCAATAATGACTTGAGGACAGGTCAAAGATTTAGTGGGGGAGAAGAATCAACATTTTGTTTTCCCTATCTCATCTCCTCATTTTTAAATCTTCAAGGAATTTGTTTCAGTAATTCAGTATTTCAATAAAAGAGCTATTTTTTTTCTAATCAGAGGAACCTGTTCAAGCAATATGCAGTGGGACCTGTTCAGAAGACTATGTCAACATTACCAATAAAGAAATAGTGAGGGACCTGTTCAACCAATATTAGAGGGACCTATTAAAGACTGCATTCAAGATACAACAGGCTACTTCAACAAAGTTTTCAAAGGTTGCTTACCATCAGAATTATAATCAAGGCTACATCAACACCAAGGATAAAAGAAGCTTCACAAACATAGTTCTTCAGAGTTCTTCAGATTCCAAAGGGACCTGTTATATTCAATTTCATTTCAAAGGGACCTGTTCTGGACAGTGAAGATCAGTCATACCTGTACAAACAGATCAGTCATACCTGTGCACGCCAAATCAGCATTTTGTCAACCAAGAAGTGTAATGTATTGTTGAAATTTTTATTTTTAACATTTAAAATTCTTAAATTATTTTAGTGTTAAAAATGATAATTATGATTGCTTGTTATCAATTTCAAAAACCCCTATACTCATCACATTTGTAATATTCCTAACCACTCACCTCATTATCACTCTACTTATCATTTCCTATCACACCTTAGCCTATTTCTATTCCTGTTATGCTCTTAAAACCTTGTCATCAACTCCTCATTTTTAAATCGGCCAGGTACCAACAAGTAGTGGATACTCAATGTACAAGTCTGTTCCATGGAAAGACAAGTGTTAAACTGCTGGAGTTATAAAACAATCTTTTGACCCAAGTATGCTCATGAAATATATATCCGTTATCATGATACAATTTGTATATTGTGTTCTCATAGTTGTACCTCTGTAAATCAGTATTGCTCCTCTGTCTTCATGATGTGAATGCGCCTTCCAACTCTGCATTGTCATCATAGCAATTGGATGAAGGTCGGCTGTTGAGTTTTCATTTTACAAAACTCTGAGTTCATAAAGTGTGTTACCATGTTAGTGTTCAGACTCTGAGTTTCTTAAAGAGGGCCGAGATAGTAGGTGCTACAAAGGGAGAGAATAGCAGACAGGCTTACCCCGAGTTTTTTTACTTCCACCCATAATTTGAGGACGTTAACCAGGTCAGCTCAAGCAATTGAAGAAGGAAACCCTGCGAATTGAAGATGTTACCAGGTCAGCTCGGTGGAACGCAGGAAAAGAGGTAACAAGTGAAAACCCTAATTGAATTTTTGAGCATAAAAAAAAGGGTTAGAATAGAGATTTTCAAAAAAATGACCAATAGAGCAGAGCCCGAAAAAATTGATAGTTCACAATATCATGAAGACTATGTCACAATTTTAAGGGAAAAACACTGGTTGTCTTTTCTAGAGAAATTCAATGGAAACAATGAAGAAGTTACAAAGCAATTTGCATTTTCCTTCAATGGAGAGAAAGCTTTAATAGGAAACTTCTCTTTTAGAATTTCAAAGGATACCATAGCACAAACATTGGGAATCAGTCCAGAAGGGGAAAAGTATTTCAAAACCAAACAATTTAAGGAAAAATCATGGACTTAGTTTATGTCTAGGTCAAGGGTTTCATCTGTCAACTGGAAAAAGGGTGTTCCTAGAAGCTAGCTCATTCACCTATGGGATGAAATGGTATGCATTATTCAAAAATTTGTTACATGTGAAGGACGTTACAGTATAGTATACCTATATCACATAAAAAATGTGTTGCACTTAAAAGGTCAATGCACTATCAGTCTGCCCTATTTCCTCTTACAGAGTTTGACTAAAATGTCGAATACCATTCAGAAACAAAAAGGTAATGAAGATAGGAGTTTGTATCATTTTGGGTTGATCAAAATTCTAATTGAATTTGAGTTGCAGAGGAGAGGAAAAACATGGAAAGAATTTTTAATTGCTAATCAAATTAAAGAAGATGAACAGGAACAACAGCAAGAACGCACATATTTTATGCTTGATATTGATGAGGAAATCCCTGAGCATAAGTCAAGCAATGTTCCTCAACCCAGTAGTAGTGTAAGGACAAGAAGGATGAGGCAAGAAACTTCCAAGAAAATTGAAAAAGATAAAATCTTCACTAATTATAAGAGAAGCTCAAGGAGAATAAAAAGGAATCAAACTCAAGATGATCAACCAGAGTCGAATGAAAATGCACCAATGGACATTGAAAGCAGTACTAATTCACAACTAGAACAGGAAGCAGAAATAGAAATTGAGAGTAACACGGGAAAAAGGAAAGAACCAGCACCTGCAAACAAGAAACAAAGAAGGTTAGAGAAACAGATTGAAGAGCTAAAAGAGAAATTGATGGAAGCAAACATGTTAGAGAAGGTCATAAATAAGGAAAATGAATGTTGAGAGCTCAGAGCAAGAAGATTCAGCAGAAAAATGAGAAACTGAATAAGCAAATCAAAGAACTTAAGACTAATCAAACTGAAACGTGCAAATGGGCGACAAAATGGTACAATCAGAAAAAAGTTCTCAAAGAAAAATATAAGAATCTGAAACATGAGTTCCAAGTTCAGAAGAATGCTCAAGTTCAGAAGAATATAGATGTATTGCTACAAGCGGCAAAGGCACAAACAAGAATAGAATATAAAGGGAGCACATCAGGATTAGCATGAAGACATGCTAAATCATTGAGTTTGGGGGAGATGTTGGTACTATTTTATTGCCATTCTTTTCTTCTAAAAATCTATCATTTATCTATTATTTTCCTCCATAAACCCCTCATAGTACATTGAAATTGATTAATGAAGCATTATAAATTGTTATTTTACATTAAATTTAATTTACGGATTTTTATGTTAAAATTTGGAAATTTTCAACAAAATTACGAGATGTCATGACTTCTTGTAATTGGTTTATGTTGTGACACGTGGCATGGCAGGAAAATCAAAATAGAGGATAAGGATGTGATCTAGGAAGTACATACATGGTGGAAAATCTATTCAGCATCGAATCTGGAGCTCCTGCGTACATGGTCAATGCTGGTCAAACCCAGCCTTTTTGGTTGTAAAAGCAACAAAAATTTGAAGTTACCTAAACTGATTTTGTTTTGTTTTAGAAATCAGTTAGGATTAGAAAAAAACGAACCTAGCCTTTTTGATTGTAAACGCAGAAACATCTGAAGCGATAATGCATGTACGTTTGGATGTAAATTGTAATAATGAGGAGGAATGCTAGAAAAAGAAGGAGATTAGACAAGAGCAGACTTAAGACTACGTATTCCAAAACTCTGTTTTGCATGTAATCGATTTCCAGAACTTATTCACAGGCAGTGTTTCATCAATTATAGTGTTTATGTGTTAATGTTTTCATCACCTGAAGCTTTCTATGTGTGCCATCGAAGTGTGGAAGGGCCCTACGTGAAGATTGGTACACTTTCGTTTCATTTTCATGGTCATTAGCCTTTAGATCTGAATAGCGTTTGATTTCATTTCATTGCTTATGAGTTTATTAATTCAATTAGAAGTTCTTGCAAGTGTTATTGTATGATTCATGGTGATAGCTTGAAAATTCAATTGCTAAATTATTGAACAAGATCTTGTAAAAGGTTTAATTGAACATTGAATTTCAAAGTATTTCTATGGACTCGGTTTTCATGAATTTGATTTTTAGTATGTTTAGTGTGTTACCTTGAAAGAGTTTTTGTGAATGATATCCTTGTAAGAGGATTGAAAACTCAGACTAGTAACACTTTGTTTTCTTAGAACAGTTGATTAAATTAGGTGATATAAGTGTTTGAATTGTGAAAGGAAACATATCTCAATCTCTTGTAAAAGAGTGTTGTAGCCTGTCACAATAGACACTTATTTAGATAGATGAGATCCTTTTAGGTCCATAGATTTTAGACACGTGCCTCTAAGTTTACCTACCTTGGTTGACATTAAATTTAGTCTAATCTAGCACCCTGGATTGGTCACTACAAGCTACGGGGATCACATTATTAGGGCACATCAATGAAGAAAAGAAGTAAGATTTGAAGCATAATAAGAATGATAAACAAGTTCACACCAACTGATGGTCTTGGGAGGATCAACTAGTTGTCACTCATCACCATTAATAGTATGTAGAGGTTGGCCAAATTCCCATGTAGGATTCACATTAGGGAAAAAAGGCATGGAAACATTATTTAGTTCTTAAACACTAGGAAGTAATCACAAAATGTCAAGAGAGGAGGTTAGACATAGGCCAATTACCTAAATATAAAACTTGTTTGTGCTAATTGTGGTAAACCCCTTTTAATATGTATCAGAATGAACCGAAAATCTAACTTTCTTCGTTGTCTCACTTCAAATATTCTTGTTGTTTTACTTTTCTCTACCTAAACATCAAGAGGGTCCTCTTATCCAATAAAATCATATTAAAAAAAATGAAATGGAAAACTTGTCACCTTTAAAACTCTTGTTATTCAACCTCTAATCTAAATCAAGTATTATAACACTCAAATCATGAAGCAATCAAAGGAAAACGACTCTTAGAAGTTGTTGGTTGTGATGTTGTAATAAAACCCATTGAAATGCAAGGAATGGATAATGAAATGCAAATGGAGAAGAGATAAAGTTGAGGAGTTGTTGATGGCCAAAAATGACCTCATCAACATCATGGAAGGCCACCCGGTTAGAGTCCCAAATCATACTTCTATATGTTTGTATAATGGCTCCAACTAGTTCAATTGGTTCTAGTAACCCATTCTCTTTCCATGTGAGCTTGTGATTTATCTATTACTCACAAACAGAAAAGAGCAATCAGATCTGCCCTCTTGTTATGCACATGCAAGCAAGCAAATCTTTAAGCTAACTTAAGAACTCAGCTAAGCCATGCCTAAATTCTGCCCCTGCATAAGGGGACTTCTAGGATGCAGACTTAAATCTAAATGCATATTTACTCTAATATGCAAGCAAAAACTAATCCTATCTCGAATTGGAAAAGGATAGCCCTCCTCAATCCAAGAGCATATGAACTAACTAACCAAGGGAAGAGGATTGTTTATATTATATAATTAGTTATATAATTTTCATCAATTAAAAGAAGAATTTCAATTAATTAACGAAAGAGAAAACCAAATAGGAATGTATTTAAACAATGTTACTGCTCAATACATTCTTATTTCAATGAATTCATATTAATTCTAATTATGTTATGCTCTTTAGATATGGCTCTTAAAGAAATTCAATAGCATAAAACAAATCGATACAACAATAGTTATCAATCAAAATGTAATACATTATTTAGAACAAAAGTTAAAATCAATTAGAGAAATTATGGCAATAACATATTAACTTATCATCCAAACAAGAGTGCATTTGAATGAAATTTTATTAAACTCATACCATAATAAATTGATTACAGTAGTGGAAAACAACTTAGCTTCAGCTCCTTGGATAAATTGATTATAGTAGTGGAAAACAACTTTCTCTTTCAGAAATTGAAATGCTCTGTCTCTCCATAATTCAACTCACGATACATTTCAAAAGTGCAAATGAACAACAAGAAAAATACAGAATTTTCCCCAAATACCTCAGATATGAAGTTTTCCCTTCACATATAGTTATAATCTCCTATACAATAGTGCCTTCAGAGCATCAAGTTGCAAAGAAGAGGAATACCTTCCTCATTCTCAAATCTGATATTTAATAATTACAAGAATCTCCAAAATAGAGGGCATTGGGGAGAAGTTTTTCAGATCCTCAAATAGAGCTGTAAATTCTCCATCTTCTGCCTCGTTGTCCCCTTTAAATTGCTCCAAACCTTCTTTGCTTCATCTTCCCAAGCTCTCCTACCAAAAACCAATCAAGAATAAATTAAATTGCAAATCAAAACCAAAATTACAAAATGTGAGAAAAACAAACGTCTCCAATCAAAATTAAATTAAATAAATAAATAAAAAGAAATTTGAGTTTCTCATTGATTTCTATAAATATTTTTTTGGTCAAAGAGGATAGAATCAAATGGATTTGCAACAACGGAAGCTTGGGGAAAATGACAATGCAAAAACAAAGCTCAAAAAATTAGTTTTGGTTGCAAATTTGAAGCTTAATTTTATGCTAAATTTTAGGCATAGTTAATTACCAAATCTAGTCATGAAACTATTTCAGAAATATTCTCCATGATTTTATCTTTCTAATGAAGCCTCCTTTGACCAAATAAAACTCAACTTATGAGCCCCAAAATTAAAAAGCCAAAACTACCACAATTCTAGAAAAATATATACATAAACCAAAATTAGACATTTTGAATTAAAATTCTAATTTTTAAATTAATTAATAATCTTAATATTTATTAATTAATTATATTAAAAATTATTAATTACAATCATCAAGTTAATTATTATCTACAAATAAAATATTAAAATTACGAGTGAGTGGTTTTTGGAACAAATTATAAAAAGGAGTTGAGATGAATAGGGACCTGAACTCTTGAAGTGGAGTTATTTCGGAGGGGAAATTTTGAAGAGGTATATTAAAAAGTTACGAGGAAGAGAAAAAGAAGTGTTGAGGTGAGGTGGAAGAGAAGGGAGGTGCGGTGAGGTTAGGTCTACGTGGGAGTGCCACCTTTTTTTTATAAGAATTGCAATCACTTTAATATTAAGTCTTGACCACATAAAATTTACAGCCACTTTTGTTAACGAGTTTTGGGATTTCGGAAGTTTTTATAATTTGAAAATTGAATTGACTTCAATAATATATTTTGTAATTATAAGTAATATAAAATTAACTATTATACCATTTCAGTTGTAGTAGTTTTGTAAGAACATTAATAAAATATAAAAGAATTAGAAATTAATAAAAGTCAATATTTACATTTTGAAAGTAATTAATTTACAAAGATTAAAATAATATTTATTTTGTATATCTTTAGTTTAGGTGGTAAAAATCACTGAATTTCTGATAATTGTAAAATGAGATGCAACGAGAGCCGATGAAAAGTTAGCAAGAAATCGAATGCAATGAAGCAATCAGAATGGAAATCCGAAGAAAATGAAAATCTCGCAAAATTGATATAACTAGAATTTATTTAAAGGGTCTCCATTATTATTATTAATATAATAAGCTAAAAATAGAGGGTTGTGATTTTACCACAAAATGAGCCTATTATGAAGTGGAAAAAAAAAAGAATAATACTATAACTATTGACATTTATCTCTAAGCATCGTTTTACATATTATACTTGCAAAAAATGTTGACATCAAGATAAAACATATATGCAATATAACCATGAATAACCATGAATATGCATGTGAGATGGATAACAAGTTTTTATTAACAACAATGAAATCAAAATTATAACAATTAATAGGGTATTCAATTATGTATTTTTTAAAGAAAAACCTATCAAAAATTTGCAAAAGATTAAACAAACAAAGATGTAGTATTAGGTAATTAAAATGTTGTAGAATACATTAAAATAAAGGCAAAGCAAGCTAGGATAATTATATTTAAAAATGTTGGACACCTAATCCTCTATGGGTTAGTGTGGAAGCTGAACAGCGAAAAGGAAGTCCAAGAGACCTTGGGATGTGGAACCCAACGGTCAAACCATGTACTATAACTGTATATCATTTGTTAATAAAAAAATGTAATCTCATGTTTTATCTTTCATACTCTTTCTGCCATGTGTGTGTTTAACATGGTATCAGAGCAGGCGTATTCCTGCCCTCCATAATTACTTTGAGCCATTTGTTTTATGGCCTTTCTGTGCAAGTCATTTCTACCATGACTTCCTGCATTTCACGAATATTTTCTCAGCTAAATTCTAGCTGCAACCTCTGTCATTTCTCCAGCGCCATTTTTGGCTCCCTCTGCTTTGTAACTCCCTATTTTTCCTATGGTATTCTGAATCCTATGCAGACTGGCTAGCCTGGCAGCTCTGATGCTTCCACTGGCCTGAACACATACAAAACGCTGCTCCTGTCACTGCTCTTTGTACACCAATTACTTGTTGCATAAGTGCATATGCCTTTAACTATGCGTTGAATATTTTCAAAAAAAAAAAATCGGTGAAAGCGCTATCACTTTCTTCGTCTATTCCGTTTAAAAGGAATTTTCTTTGGAGATCTCTGAAGCACTATACATTGTTTAGTTATTTCTTCTTGATTTCAGATTTTAACTCCAGAGATTTTAGATGTATTTCTCCACAAAAAATAGAAGAGGCAAAGTGGAAATTGGGCGCGTCGTGACAAAGGGTTTCACATTGCTACAATGGTTTCACATTGCTTTCATTTTAGTGATGACCTCAGACTCCATCGAAATATAAAAGAATATCAAACGCAGCGGGGAGACTCTATGTGGATTGAGACTTCGGTGGCCACGGAGGGCACGGATAAGGCAATCCTAGCTACGACAATCGATGGATGTGTATTTTGCAACGTCATGTAATAATAATATCAGCAAAAGATTTCAACATGCGTATCTTTCCATTTTTCTGAGGTACGTGAAGTTTTCTGTCAATAGAGTGTATGGCGTATCTAGGCATTTACACTGCAAACAAACTAATTTTTCATAGTGTGTGACATTTAAAGCTAAGCAAGGAAAAGATCGCAAAGTGAGCTATCCTCTCGTCATCTTAACCATTCAAGTTTAGTGGAATTTTACTATCAATCTGTAATGCCATTATACATCATTTGCTCAAAAAATTCACAACACATTTCTGAAGTAGTGCAGAAATGATGCACTTCACGTGTTACGGATCAATCTGATTAGAATCGAACGATGCATAATGTCCACATCTCAAAAACCACTAGCATATATGATGCAAGCTTGGTTCAAAGGACATAAATTTGGTAAAATATGTGCCTATTTAAGGAAATTAAATATAAGTGTTTAGGCTACGCAGTTGTGTTTAAAAGGATGAGGTGACAGAAATTTGGTTAGCATGTGCCTATTTAAGGAAATGAAATATAAGTGTCTAGGATATGCAATTGTGTTTAAGAGGACGACAAGTACATCCGCAGAGCAGTTAAAGAGAAAGGTTGCTTGAATGGAATTCATATGTGAATGGATATGAACTTTGTAAATGTAACTACTTTGCCTACAATGGATTATGATATTTAGGGGATATTCTTGGACATGAAATTTGTCTCGTAATAAGAAATTGTTCCAAGGCATTTGTAATCTAATGATGCTAAGAAGGTATGCAATATCGTCGTTTAAAGCATGAGTATGTTTACCTTTGGCAATCTTTCAGAAAATTAGATTTACTTTATCCTGTTTCTCTTTCAATGGTGTGTGTGCTCTTGCAAGGTTCAGGAGAGGAGGATATATACACGGGCACTCGCCATTGGCTGCCACCATTGTCCAGTTAATACACAGTTTTTGTATTACCACTTATTTCATAACCTCTGCTATAATAATACTCTCCATATAATGTTGTGAATTAATTCATCAACGTAGTAAAATCTAGATTTTGATGAGGACGGTGATGATATTCGATCCAGAACACAAATGCATCCTTGAAATTGATTAGCTGGATTAGAGCGGGATCATCCAGGTTCAGCGATTGGGTGCATTGTCGTGAAAAAAAATGACATAGATGCATATTTGTGAGATTTGCAACTCACTGAGGTACTAATCTCTTGAATTTTCCATAAATAATTGTGCCATAAGATAAATTTATAATTGCAGATTTGAAGAGTGAAGTTCTAGAGATTTTGGGGCGCACTTCTCCTTCTATTGGTGTCTGAAATTCCTGTGGTGAAATAAGGTTCGAATTGCATTGTGGAAAGGGCTATTGGAGGCTAAATTGAGGGTGTATATTCCACAAAAATTGTTGAACGAAAGCCTGAGAAGAATAATTAAGTGTATGCAGATTCTCCTTGGCTTAGACGGTGCAATTCTCCAAGAAATATCCACGATTCATTGTAGAGGTTTTACAAAGGAAGGGGGCACTTACAGGTTGTAGCTGTCCCTAATTAATAACAACTAGTTAGAGGGGTCCCCTCAGCACAAAAACAGGAGCACTTTGAAGAAGCAACACAGGGTCACCAACATATTAATTGAGGTTTCTATAATTTATATATTAACAGGGATTATTGTTGCATATTCTGCTTCACAAAGATATGTATGTTTAAGAAGACAATTGCAAGTTGTTGTATAATCCAATTGTAATGACATTGTATTGTGAGTGGGTGTTGATTCTTGGTTCATAGTTGTGATCAGTGTTGGAAGTGTAAGTTTGATTTATTGAGAAAAATGGCTAAAATTGATGATGCATTAGATTTGTTGAATAACCTCATTCATTCCACTGTTCATGATATGGTAAAAATTAGCAAAAATGGTCTCTCTAATATTCGAACTTGTCTACAAAATGCACAAGAGAAGATGGAATTTTTGCAGCTTGAATCTCACCTACAGCAAGCAGAATTACAACAACGGGGCCGTCATTATGAACCTGTTTCTATTTAGAACAATGAAACAACCTCCCATAAACAACAAGTCAATATTGTTGAAGTTCATTCAAATCCAGTGCCAAATAAAGCAGCAGTTGTACATATAGATGCAGAAATTCAATTTGCACTTCCCAAGCCCATCATCAGACCTTGGGAAGAGCTTGTCCATAACAAGCACAGAACAGGTCTTGGATATGAGAAGGACAAGTCCTTTCATATTCCAAATTACTCAAAGCCCATTAAGTTTCAGAGTGTTGGATTCATTCATGACAGTTCACCTCCAGCTATTCCAGAATTTGTTCCTCTTCCACAGCAACAACAACAGATTGTGAAATGCCAACACTGTGACCGAGTTGACCACATGAAAGATCATTGTTTTGATCTTCATCCCTATAAGCACTGTCATAAAACTAGTCACTCTTCAAACAGATGCTTCAAAAACAAACCTCCTGCAAGAACAAAGATTCATCTTGGATGGATCACTTCTTGGCAATGGGCATCAACAGCCAAGAAGATATTCTAGTCATATGTCAGAATTTGTTCTAGAGTATTGAACATTATTGCAGTTGAGTTTTCTCCATCATCTCACCTTGTATTTAACAGGGGGGAAATTATGGTCATCTACAAGCTTCAAAGCCACATCAAGCGAGCCTGAGCCACAACCTGTCACACCAGTTTCAGAGTTGTAGCCAGAGACAAAGATGCCTCTGAGCATGCCTTCAATTGGTAATTTGGGACACTTCCTCTAGCGCAAGACTTCAGCTTCTTGCCAGTTTCGGGTGAGTTCTAGGAATAGAATTGGGGACACTTCCTCTAGCATAAGACTTCATCTTCTTGTCGGTTTTGGAAGAGTTCTAGGAATTGCATTAAGCATTCTAGAGTTGTTGGTCATCCTTAAACCATCACACGTTGTGACTTTCCTTTTCAGGTTGAATTTCTCCCTTTTATGCGGGGTGAGACCTCCCTTTCATGGTTGAAGGTTTCCCTCTTTAAAACATCATGAGCACTTTCACTAGCAGAATACTTGAGCTTCATGCCAGACTTGGAAGAGTTCTGGGAACTGCACTAAGAATTCCAGTGTTGGTGCTCATCCTTAAACCACCGCCCTTATACCAACATTTCAGAGAGCACATTCAGCCTAGTCCTGCCATGCATTTTTTGCACATTTTGTATTACAGCTCTCTTCTTGGACTCATACATAGCCCTTTGGATTAAGGGGGGGAATGTTGGACACCTAATCCTCTATGGGTTAGTGTGGAAACGAAATAGCTAAAAGGAAGTCCAAGAGACCTTGGGATGTGGAACCCAATGGTCAAACCATGTACTATAAACGTATATCATTTGTTAATAAAAAATGTAATCTCATGTTTTATCTTTCATACTCTTTCTGCCATGTGTGTGTTTAACAAAAAATATTTACAACATGCTTCTTCGATGAAGCAAAGCATGCTCATATGAATGATAAGAACTTAATCAACTTTAAACTAGGTTTGATCTTGAACAATGATGTAAAATACACATAAGAAATTTTGGAATTATTAAATATTGTTATGTCAAAAATGAAGAGTTAGAAAGTGAAAGAATAATGAAATATATGGAGTTAGGGTCATGCTCATAATTAGCACACATTATAGGTAGTGAGAGTAAAAGAGTCCATTAGTAAATTATTGGCATGCTATAATTAATTTCTAGATTTAAAATAAGTGATAACTTATTAAGGGATGGAACATTAACACAGATAGTTGATAAAGATAAAAGTGTGGACAATTTAACAAGTCAAGTGTACAATAATGTAGTTGGTGCTATAATGTGTAGATAAGAGAGGAACCATAATATTGTCACACTTTCCAACTTAATTTGTATGCAAAACAAACATAACACAACCGATCAATAGTATAATGTGTCATGCATAGTAAAGAGGATAAGCAAAGACAATGAACAAAACATGAATAGACATATGTGTTAATGTATACAAAGGATGTTGCATTAGTTCGAAACATTTGAAATTTTTCATACGCTAAGGTAATAGAATCACTTAACAAACACATTGGCAATTGAAGGTGTTTCATTTGATATTAGGGTATCAAAAAATAATAATACATTAACAACATGTCACATACGTTGATTGAAATAAATATTCACAAAGGCATTAATGCCTTGAAGAGGGATGGCCACATGGTGAAACCAGGGCCTCCATACCATGCAAGATACAAGCCATATGTAGAATCAGACAGAGGCAAGAGACACACCATGTGTTTGTGCATATGCGCTATCCCTAGACATAGGTATCTCTAGAGTGAGTATAGAGCAATGATGCAATGGAAATGTGGGGATGACATTGGGAAGGAACCACATTCAACCATTATATCATTGAGCAAGAGAAGAGTAATTAAGGATCATGTCTCTATCTAAATCGATGTATGTGGAAGCAAGATTACATGGGAGGATCATAACTTTTGTACAAAGGAGGGATGTCAGAGCATGTATCCCAATCATTTCTTCCGCATAAGGGAAAAAGGAAGAAACAACCTAGGGAAGGTCCACAACATGCAAGCAACAAGTATTTACATAATGGTGAGTTTAGGATTCATTAAAAGGTGAAATAATAATCAATTTGTCCCATGGCCCCAGAGTAAAGCACACCTAACTTGGATCGAGATTTGGGGCAACTCAATTCTTCAAGCTAACTTGTTGCAATGTTATTTGGGAGGCCCATGCGTGCAACTAATATGCTAAGGATCTAAATTGCGATGGGGAATTCACACTCATAATTGTGGTAAGATGGCTCATCTATTTATATTTCCTCTAGAGAGTTCACACTCACGTCAAATATTTAGTGCCATTAAGGAAATTAGGAAGTTGTTTGGTGCATATTCTAGTTAAAAATTAGTGGAAATGTAATTTGTGAGAATAGTTATAATGATTCCATAACCTTTAGGGATTAAAAAATGAGGAATCACACTATCAAAAATCTAAAGTGGTTTCTCTTTGGGAATTATGTTATATCAATTCAGTGGGCACATAAGTTTCAAATTGTGTGGTGGAAGACTTGGGTTCATTGTTCAATTATGGGTGACCATACCTATGTGTTTGATGGGTGCAATAGTAACTAAGGGAAATTTGTTTTGTCAGTCGATGGTTTTGTGCATTTAGAATATGTATACTTCACATGTATAAATAAAATAGTTTTCAGCTGGTATAGAGAAGAGGATGTGTTTCCTTTGTGCAAGAACAATACCTTTGTGTTAGGATACATTGTGGTGAAATCTCCCAATGCAGAAATACGACATCTGAGGGAGGAAATAAATCTCCTCTAGGAATAAATCTCCACCCTGTTGGCCCTCAATTTTAGTCAATTTTGTTTATGATAAACCCACTTAATTACCATCATATTCCACCTTATTCCACTCATATATGCTTCATTTTAACCTTATTTTTCATATTCAGGTAATTAGATTAAGTTTTTCAATTTGTAGAATTTTTTGTAAAAATTGGGTTTTAAAATTAATTTTAGACTGCATTGAAAATTTCCGTAATAGATCCATTAAAGTGATATGTGCAGGACACTTGGGCACGAGATGAAGCAAATGAGTTTCTGTAGCTAAGTGTTTTAGCAGTGTACCAGCAAGGTTGGAGGGCCCCCCATACCAAGCTAAGTACATTTTGTTGTATGATGTTCATATTTGTGCATATGCTAGTTTAATTCTCCATGTTTATTATATTCATTTGCTGTAAATATTTGTAAATATATTTAATGTGAATTCATTTTATGGAATGTGTTAAGTGAATATTGCTTCCTTTTAGTGATTAGCTTGAATGTGGAAGGACAACCAAGTCTCTTTGAAAGAGCCTCTTCTCCGTGAGCTAGGACTAGATTGAACAAGATTCACTTCTTTCAAGATTTCTTAGATTAAGTTCTTATGTTTTCATTACATTCTTTTATGCTTACTTAGATATTGGCAATGTCATTATATAATTGTTGAGGGAGGACAACCAGGTCTCTTTGAAAGAGACTCTTCCTTGTTTTTCTAAAATAGTCTAATTTCATTGACCGATAATGCATGCTTTTATGAAATAGACTTAATTGTTTTTGCTTAGTTATGTAGAATGATTTATATGTGTAATATGCACTTCTGTTCTCATAACTACTTCCTATATTAGTTCTTATGCAAAAATTCATAAATTGTGGTTTCCTTCTAAGATTACCAACCTGGATTGATTGTAAAATACATGCCTTAATTTATACAATAAATTGAGCTAACGTTATTGGCATGTTGCCAGGGAATCATATTTTGGATATAACTAATTACGAAGTTCATTTAGAAAACATAAAAAATAAATAGGATTTTTCATTATGGTTATTCATGCTTAGATATAGAAATTAGAAAGGTAGATCCCCAAAACAAAACTCCCAACCAACTAACAAAAACTCATTAACTACAAAATCCATTTGCAAAACAAAGATCTACAAAACATGATGTTAAAGAAGTCATTTAGAGAATGAGGGTATGCCACCACAAGAATATTCTTAAACCCTTGTCCACAATTTAGAATGGTCACTAGGGATGAATCTTCATTTCAAAAGATAGAAGAGGAACAAAGCATCCATGAAGTGGATTCACAAGAAAAGAACCTCAAAGCTTCTTCTAGTTATCTTTGTAAGAAGATCAATGAGTTATGGATCACATGTAATGAAGTTCAAATAATAGATCTAGAAATTGAAGGATATCTAGAATATGTATCACAATATCCCTTGTGCATTCATGATTTTGAGCAAATTCCACAAGAAGAAATTTGTGTTATGAGAGTTGAGGAGAATCAAAGGCTTAAAGATCACACTCAAACTTGGTTTCAACTAGTCATTAGGCCACAACACCACTCCATTTTTCAACATTCTTTAGCATCAAATATTTATGATAAACTATTTTTTCATGTCCAAGCATACATTAAGATATATTTTTCAAACTTGGATGTAAGTGTACTTATGATCTTGTTACGGAAATGGATGCATTGGGAATTCTCTTATACTTGAGAATAACTTATTTTTTTATACAATAGAGTATGATAGAATAGAATAAATAAATAAATAGGTAGAATGAATTCATAATAAGACTTTTTGTTCAAACTCATGAATAAATTCTTCAAATCATTGTTCAATATTCATTTGGAAGGATTTAATGGCAACATGCAGGATCATTTTCAAAACATGTTTTTAAACAAGGTATCTCTTGAAATCTAGTTTTTAAATCCATTTTGAAATTTTTAATTTGGATCACAAATCAAAATGATATGATCAAAATAAATACTAGGTCTCAAGTGAAAATTTGAGGACATAGTTAGTACAGCCTTTATTTGAGGGTTATAATGGAAACATTCTAACATGATATTTATAGGTAAGATAGCCCTTGGAATCTAGTTTCCAAATCAATTTGAATCACCTCAATCCATTATCATATGAAAAAATTATGCTTAAAATACTAACTGCGTGTCGAAAAATCTGCATGGTGACAATTCTAGGTATTAACTGTTCATTGCCATATTTAACATACTAAATAATATTCTTTTCAAAACCTTCTTATATGGGAGATATATATTCAAGTCTAGATCAATACAAAATCTGAATCATCCCATTAGAGGTCAAATGAAAAGTTATGCCACATTTAGTGATTGCATGTCTTCAAATCAACATAGTAAAACTCTGCCTCCTAAGTTTGTTCATCAACAATTTTGTGATATCAAACCTAAGGATTTTAAAAACAAGTTTCTGTTGGATATACAAAAATGAATCTAATTTAATTTCCAAGTGGAATCACATCAATCCTATATTTAACAAAAAAGTTACATTATAAATAGTGATTGTTGGTCTAGTTACATGGTATTCTTCATCATTTTTAGTGTATCATTTCAAATCATTTTGAAAACCGGTTTATACTAGAAGTATTCATATGAATTCACTTCAAATTGGCTTTGTAATCACTCTAATTGGACATAAAACAAATATTTTGTGAACAAAATACCGCTAGGAGTTCTAGGCTGGCCACCATTCCTAAAGGGGTAAACAAATACATTTTATTTGTATATCATATTTGGACTTGGTTTTCAAGCATTGCTTGTAATTATTTTACATATTTATTAGAAGAAGAGAGATTGTACACCTCTCTTCCTCCATCATCTAATATTGTATTGCAGGCAAATATTATGTTTTTGCATGTCATAAGAAGAATTAAGGAGTGAACTCCATGGATTAAGGACTTTGCAAAGTCAATTTATAAAAACAATCATATATGAGAATATGAAATGAAAATATCCAAGTCAAAGTAAAGTGTAATTCACCTAATGTTGAGATCATTCAAAGAAACTCAAAACTCTTGAAGCTTGCATCCAGTTGTTGACCAACGACACCAACAATCCTACAACATGAATCGAGATCGAGGCAAATTGCATGAAGCTAATCATCAAAAGAAGAAGTCAATTTTTGTACCATGAAAAGTCACATCCATTGCCTAAGAAGCCTTTCATAAGCTATATTGTTCATGATGCCATCCATCATGCATATTGTATGTTAAGCTCTACGATCATGCATGAATGAAGTCCGGACCTATTATCTATATATCTATCTATCTACTACTAGATCATGACTTCAACCTATCTTAGTTTCATAATATTTCCATACTTCCCTACTCCATTATACATCACTATTATACAGAAAAGAAAAAATAATCAAAAATAATAAAGGAGTTTGGTTGTCAAAATCCAAGATACTGGCACAATACAAACTCAAATTCATATCGGAAAACCAACTTGTTTGGCCAATATGAATTCTCTTTTATGTTTTTCAATTTCATTTTGCATAATCATCCTCCAAAATTCAAAGGCTTGAGGACAATTATTAAGATCAATAAGGGGGAAGATTCATAATAAATCAACAAACCATGCAATGGTTTGATATCAAGCAGTTATTCTACAGAAGGGAAGTGAAAACATTAGCATCAACAAGTATCAGTAAGGGACCTGAAACATCCTCATCAACAAACATCAAAGAGACCTGAAGCAACTACAAACATCTATCTACAATCCAGTATTGACAAGAATTCATTTTGAAAGTCAAGTGATAACAAAAGAAATGAGCTTTCAACAGGAAAGTTTTGTAAGTTAAAAAATACCTAAATAAAAATAAAAATTAAGCCTTTGATTTTGAATATTTTCCCTAAGATTGATAATTTAGTTTAAAAACTTGAATACGCAAATTCCTAGCCATATACATTATATCATTACCCTATACATTTATTCATTCATTATTCCACTATATATTCACATCTCCACCATTTATATACATTATATCTACACATTTATTCATTCATTATTCTACCATATATTCATATCTCAACCATATCATTTACAAACTGTGATTAATCTTGTTCACCACATATCCTTCCTTTTGATTGTCTATACCACCAAGAAAGATTAGGTTATGGATCTACAAAATCAAAGTCATAAAGTTAGTATCATTGTAAAGATATTTAAAATGACCTAAAACTATGGTCATTTTAAAAATACATGAGCGCATATGATAAACAAAGGACAAACGACAATGATACAAACACAACAAGCAAAGGTGCGCATAATGGTATGGCAAGAGTATATAAAATGTGTTGAAGAAATGCGTTGAAGGTATGAAAGGCGGTGAAAGCATGCATTGAAGATATGCTTATAGTGCATACAACATAAATCATAACCGAAGGTCTTAACTCAACAAATGTACCATAAATCATGTTGTGACAACATTTGAAATTCGACATTAAAGGGACAAATAAAAAACATTCAAATTTTCAAATCAATGCTCATCAGTCATCATCGCTCATTCAGCTCCAAAACACAGTGAATTCACGTAGTCCTGAGACGTAGAAGAGCTATTTCTAAGCTGTAGAGAAGAGTTACTCCTAGTTATAGAGAATACGCTGTCAAATTTTGCATACACTCTAAGCCATAAAAAAAATCATTGAGCCATGAAAATTGTGAAAAGAGCAGCGTAAAAACCCTGAGTTGTATAGGAAACAAGGGAAGCACGAAGAAATAAGGAGAGGCATGGAGAAATAAGGGCAACATCGAGCAATCTGGAGAGTTAAAAATAAGTTTAACGGTGTTTTGAAGAAGGCTTTGCACTAAGCTCCAACATAAGCCACGAATTACGCAAAGAATCCCTTAAATTGCGTAGTAACTCCAAGTGAAGGTAAGCATCGGTCCCCTCAGCAATTAAAAAAACAATTTGGAAAATTGAACTTCAGATTTTGTTGAAATGTGTCACATGAGACTTCAGTTTCGAATTTGTTTTTCTTAAAATCCGCTGCCACATATAAGAATCAACAATTTCTCGAGATGTTTGGAAAGTAGTTTTAATTGGACTATATGACTAACAAGAAGAGAAATCATTAACATAGAGTTTTCAACAAGTTCCTCTTCCAGTTCAGATGGCATTTTGTATGCATCATGAGAGATTCATTACTCAATTTTCAAAGTAGCAAGGATGTACATAATGCAATTAGAAAAGGTGGATACACTAATTTCTGTTGAGATTGACTGTGCGGGTATCAAACAGAGGCTGCTTAAAAACAAGGATATGCATGTTATTGTCAATATTAATATTGGGACTATGGTTAAGGGAGTTGTAGATGATTTGGATATGGTGGTTTAGACTCTTGAAGAATCAGACTTTATGAAAGACCAATTTTATATCCATTGTGACGGGGCTCTATTTGGCTTTAAAAAAAAAAAAGTAGAAGAAGTTCGATTCCGATTTCTGAGAAGACAGAGTGAGTTGATTTTCATTCCTATCTTAAAAAAAAACCATTTCTCCAGAAAGACAAGCAGTGGATCTTAAAATCGATTTCAACGTAGAGTGAGTAATTATTTCTAGAATTCGATTTCTGATTCTGAGGAGACAAAGGAAAATTGATTTCAATTCTTGAGGAAGTAGAGAAGGTAAAAATGAAAGAAATTGTTCAGGATTATTTCCATAGTTTGATTTTTAATTTCTGAAGAAGGCAAAGAAGGTTGTTTATTATTTTTCTAATTTAGACTTTGAGGAGGATTGCACAACTGAGCAAAATTGTAATTGACCTGTGGGTTATTTTAATTCCTACCTCCAAAATCAATTTCTCCAAGTCAGTTTTTCAATTCCAATTTCTCCAGACGAGTACATCTCCATAATTTCGATTTTTCCAGCATGAGTAAATCTCGAGCATTTGATTTTTGAGAGACAGAGAGCAATTTTCACTTCCACAAATCAAATTCAATTTTTAAGGAGACAATGTAAGAAACGTAAACTCAGAAAATCAAAATCAATTTTATAACTAGCCAACGGTCCAGAAAAGTCCGAGAAAGTTTTGAATTTGTTTATATTACAACAAGTGATTTCTCTGCGACTTTCATACCTCTTCAGCATGTATAAAAGCATACAATTATGAATAAAGAAGAAATCAATTAAAGGAATTAGTCATGTAAATTTCTTTGCTTGAGATATACGGTTGTGGCAAAGAAAAAAATCAATTTCATTGCTAGAGATGGATTGTTGGTGGCAAAAATAAATCTAATTGCCCAAAGCCAGAAGATTTGTAGGTTGATTTACATTTCGAGAATTCGATTTTTGAGAAAGGTAGTGACCAGAAGATTATTTTCTGAGGTATTTTTCCAACAACAAAAAAATGATTTTTGAGGAATATTATTTTAAAAGAAATGATTTCTAAGCTATTGAAGGTATCGGGTATTTTCCAGAATTCAAGTTTTAAAGATTTAAAGTACTCTCTCTAAGAGCATTTGAAACAAAGTTTCGATCTTAGAAATATTTCTCCTTTCTCTCATCACAAAAAGTATTCAAAAAGTCCAGATCAAGTCTTGAAACCAAAAGAAACAAAGGCACACAGATTTCGCCATGAGAAGTAGGATTGAACCAAATAAAGGAATAGATATCCTTCTACAAGTAGCTCAATGGGAAGCTTCATCTTCAGGGGTCAGAGCCACAGGTACATCAGGAGGTAGATCCACAGGCAGAATAGCAGGGAGGTCAGCATGCAGAGGCATAAGATCAATGAGACAAAGACGAGCATGAGGACATGCTTGAGAATCAATAAGGGGGAGATGTTGGCCCTTAATTTTAGTCAATTTTGTTTATCACAAACCCACTTAATTACCGTCATAGTCCACCTTATTCCACTCATATATGCTTCATTTTACCTTTATTTTGCATATTCAGGTAATTAGATTATGTTTTCCAATTTTTAGAATTTTTTTGTAAAAATTGGGTTTTAAAATTAATTTTAGACTACATTGAAAATTCTTGTAATAGCTCCATTAAAGTGATATGTGCAGGACACCTGGGCGCGATATGAATGCATATTTGGAAAGCTTAGGAACCACAGTTGGAGGAACATCTATTGGTTCGGTCAAATTGAGAAAATACAGGCCTAATCAAAGCTGGTCAAACTTAACCTGTCACCCAAAAATCCCTATTAAAAAGGGGCAGTTATAGGATTTTTTGGAATTCTTCCAGATTTCATGTAACTAATCGATGGCTTCGATCTGAAGAAGTGGGATGACATCAATTATGGTTGTTTCGTTCTTTTTAGCTTATATGGTTATTATTTTTCCTATTTAAAGAGAGGCATTCATAGTTAGAATAGGTAGAAAAACTTAAAGATTATTATTTTGAGATAATTGAAGACAAAGCTTTTGTTTTCATGATTTCTTTGTGTTTGTTTGAGTAAATGAGTTTCTGTAGTTGAGTGTTTTAGCAGTGTACCAGCAAGGTTGGAGGCCCCCCATACCAAGCTAAGTACACTTTGTTGTATGATGTTCATATTTGTGCATATGCTAGTTTAATTCTCCATGTTTATTATATTCATTTGCTGTAAATATTTGTAAATATCTTTAATGTGAATTCATTTTATGGATGCATTAAGTGAAGATTGATTCCTTTTAATGATTAGCTTGAATATGGAAGGACAACTAGGTCTCTTTGAAAGAGCCTCTTCTCCGTGAGCTAGGACTAAGATTGAACAAGATTCACTTATTTCAAGCTTTCTTAGATTAGGTTCTTATGCTTTCATTACATTCTTTTATGCTTACTTAGATATTGGCAATTTCATTATATAATTGTTGAGGGAGGACAACCAGGTCTCTTTAAAAGAGCCTCTTCCTTGTTTTTCTAAAATAGTCTAATTTCATTGACCAATAATGCATGCCTTTATGAAATAGACTTAATTGTTTTTGCTTAGTTATGTAGAATGATTTATATTTGTAATATGCACTTCTGTTCTCATAACTACTTTCTATATTAGTTCTTATCCAAAAATCCATAAATTGTGGTTTGCTTCTAAGATTACTAACCTGGATTGATAGTAAAATACATGCCTTAATTTATACAATAAATTGAGCTGACATGCGCTATAGATGAAACACAATTAGACTGCTACTAGCCTTTCAACAGTTATGGATTTAGTCATAGATCAGAGTTCCATTATGAAAAGGAACGAAGACGAGCTCAATGACCTCTAACAACAAATAGAAGGTCTACAAATGGAAATAGAGATGAGATCCTTGGAACCAACCTCCTCAAGTAATGAAACATCAACAACTACACAACTAGTTCCATTATTGAACAAAGCAACAACCCCACAGCAGGAGGATCCAAGGATAGAAGATGAATCTCCAAGATCAGAGTTATGGGTATGCTAGCATGTAATTGTTTTCTCATTTTGGATGTTTTCGGTGTATTTAAGCATGTAGGATTCATAACATAAGAGTGAAAAAAAATCAGAAATGTGATTTTATGGGGATAGTAGGAGCAGAAAGACTAGAAATCTATTAGAACAAGTCCCTTTCTTTTTGAAATGATGGATCAAATGTAAAAATTTTGCTTGTAATGTTGATTTTAGAAATATAAAATATAAAAATATATGTTCTCATTTCTTAACAAACAAACAAAAAACTCAACTCAAGGAAAAATATTTTGTTTATTTGTTATTTTAAAATTTGTATAAAGGAAAACAACTAAAAATAATAGTATTTTCTGATATAATACAACATATAAACAAATAAAATAATTATAGATGAAATTAATGAAAATATCAATTAGAAAATAAATTTGAAATTCATAAAATATTCAATGTGTATATTCAAAATATAAAATGATTGAAACAAGAACTAAAATCAACTTTGAGATTGAAACATGATCCTTTATTGCTAAGAAGTTATAAAACCTTGAACCAACAACTTTTAAAATCCATGGAGAGACTTGGATCAAGAAATTCTCAAACAACTTTATATGTCATAAATTTATACAAAATTCATTGAATGTCATAAGAAACAAATGAAGATTGCATAGGTCTACTTGGACCATTTAAAGGAGTATGCAGTGCAAAGTTGATTTTATGCAAACAATACACAATTTAGCATTTAATACACTCAAATTTTCTAATTAGTGCAAATGTAAATGTAGAGGGTAAACACCTTGAAAATTGAACCAAAAAGATACTCTCACTTTGTCTTTTGAGTCATTTCCTAGAAGGTACCTTATTGTCCACAAAATTATTAGCTCATAAAAATATAAAGTACAAATAAAGAAATCAATAGCAGCATCTCTCACAGCTTTATCATACCTCTCAAGAAGGTATTTCTCTATTTTATCAATGATTCTTTCTTCCTTTTCATATTGCTCTCCTTCAGTTATTTTTTAGTTATTAGTTTTTTTCAATTGCTTAATGGGTGCATGCGGTAGGAGGAATAAAATCATTAGAGTAAAATTTATATAAATAAAAGGTAATAACATCTTTAATCAAAATAAGTAGAGGTACGACGAATTTTAACCATAAAACTACTTATAACATCAAGTATGAAATGCATTTCCCTTGTAACTTTGATTTTAATAATTACTTACTAGAATGCAATATCATGAAACCATGAACGTAAACATTCATAAAGAGACCCTTTCCAAAAATTCAACAAAACTCCTTGTTTCCCCATATGACAAACAAAATCACATTGTTAGTCTTTCAAAGCATGTCTAAAGTCATAATAAATAAGCATCACCAACAGTTCAAAATAGATTATATGTAGATGTGTCCCTTCAAATATAACAAAGTAAAGACTAGTATTGCAATATCTGAAGAAACATGTCCAAATGGGAAACTTATTTCTTTCTTTCTCCCTTATTGTCATATCATATTCGGCCTTCACCTTTTCCCTCTTTTTGAACTTCTTGATCTTTAATTGAAAAAAATAATGTCTACATATAACTAACCAATCATTTCCATATCTCAACCATGACACTTAAAATGTAATGCAAAATCAAGAAAGACAAAACTATTATTAAATGTGTATTATTGTAATTACATATTTATGGTCAAGGAGTTTATTATGGGTACAATGAATTCATAAATTAGTAGTAGAACCATGTTAAAGAAGTATCCCATTTATGCTTGTACCACTATATTATATATATATATATATATATATTATTTTTTTCTTTCACATGAAATGTGTATTGACAAAAGTAAAAAAAGAAAAGCATGTATACCATTATATGTTGATGGTTTAAATGGATTTTTTTCATTTTTTACGAGTTAAATTCAAGAAAATAAAACTCTTCCAAATGAAAATAACTCATACTTATTTGTAAGATAATAGAACTAGGTGAAAAGGGCTTTGGGTGAAATTGCATGGATATTAATTTTCAATACAAGTGAATATTGAGTTGCAATAGCGCTCAAAATTCATTTTTCAATTTTTTTTTAAACCCTTGTGTGTTGGGATGTTGGGCATGCACCAAGGCATGCTAGCCAACAATTCTTTTATGGAGGTTAAACCCATCTCATTAATGCGAGTAATTTGTATCCCAAACAAGATTGTAATGATCTTGTAATTAATCCATAACAAAGGTGGAAGGGATGAGTTTGAGTTTACAATGCATGTAGAAAAAAAATGGAAAGCGGGAAACCAATTTCGAGAGCATAGAAAAAATTTATAATATCCCAACAATAACAACAACAATGTCCTTCAAAACAATGTAGTAAAGAACAATTAAATATATCTTTGTTGTTGGGGATTCTTCTAAATGATGAGCTACAACCTGTTAAGCTCGTTAAAAGCCATAAAGATGATTGCAACCAAAGATTCGATGCCCATGAACTCAATCTTGCCTCAAGAACCTCCACAATCTTGCAAATTTCACCTTGAACCCAAATTCACTCTATTTTTTTTATTATTATCACACATTCTCTTTCAATCATGTAATGATGAAGGTTGTCTATTATTCCTTATTTCACCACCCTGCATGCATCCTCTTTTTCATATTTCATATTTGCATTTTTTAATTTTCTATTGACCATAGAATGTTATCATAGAAGTACATTTTTTAACAACAATTATGGATGAACAAATAACCAAGTAAATAGCCCACGGGATGGAGCTCAATTGGTAATCACCAAGTTATGAAGTATTATGTAAACAATGAGATTCAAGGTTCAAATCCCCTAGGGTCAAACCAACAAAAAGAAATTAACCAAGTAAATGAATAAAACATGCACCCTTAAGTTCATATCTTATTTGCACATGCATATAGCTATGTACGCATGTACTAACACATTGAAATTTCCACCTATGCCATCATTGAAATCAATAATATCAAATTTAATTTCAATTATCAACCACATAATATAACTCAAGTGTTTATAATACTCACTAGTGGGATCCTTGCTTATTGTTTATTTTCATATTTACAATATTGTAAGCAAAGCAAAGAATATCATAATTTATTCAAGGCATTGCAATCTCTACACACAAAAATAAATAAATAAATAAAATAAAATTTGGCATATATGGGCCAACAATAGTAGAAGAAGAAAAAATAAACCTAGAAATTGTGAACAAATGGAAAATAATGATCAAAGAAGAAGGAAAAAGACAAAACTATGTCTATTATTTCCAAACATGACTGATCACTCCAATGAAGATACTAAGCTCATATTACACTCAATATTCCAATAGTGAAACCAACCCATAATGGATCCACTAGTAGTTAAGCCTATGTCTGAAGGCTTACAATTTAGTTACAGTAAGGAGAGATGTAATGACCAAGGAGTGGCTCAATGAATTGTGCATAGCTAAGAAAAAAAAACCAAATGCAAGAATGAGCCAATGTAGGAGGTCGGTACAACATCAAAATACTTCCACATGGACAACTCGATCTCAACAAAGGGATAGGATTAAACAAAAATAACAAAGAACAATCCCATGAAATATTAAATGTAGCTCATCATGGTGAGTGTTGCAATGGACAAGTGATCCTTTCAAAAACCAAATAAACCTACAAGCAAATCCCAAGGATGGTAGGACAAATAATTACCAATAATCAAACTCCAAAATCCATTTTCCATGGTTCACAAAAACTTCAAATATTCTCCATGTGGTTGATGGGGTCAACAGTTTGTCAAGCAAGTTTAATAGAGCACCATGACCACCTAGCGTATAAAATCACTATCCTATCAACATTTGAACCATTTCCATTCACTAATCAAATTTCTGATATATTTTTGTTACTGTCAATTGGGGAGGCAACTGAGTAACCAACATCGCAGAACCAAGTCATGTTAGAACATTACAGCACATGCAAATCCTACATGCACATGTTAGTGATAACTACCAAAGCTCCATATAGCTACATATATCAAACTCGAGGCTACAATCACTTTTTTATTATCAATTATTAGGAAAAATAAACTAATAACTAGCACATTATGCACATAATCAATAAGGTTAGATTAAAAAATATGCAATGCACATGATGATAAAACTAAAGCCTCACTACCATTCTCCTTCCTACACACACACATGTAAGAAACTAACCATGTTTGCATTGTAAATATAATAACATGATGTTTCCAAGGTACCATGAGCCCACCTTGATAAACACAACAACAAATGTTTCAACAACATAATATAATGCCTTCCCATGTTGAGAATAAACATTCTCAAAGTGTTTCCAATAATATGGTCATGGATACATAATGAAAATGATATAAACACTAATCATCATTTAATGATGATACAATAATATAAAATATGAATCGATAATGAAATTGTATGGGATATGACGTCATTCACTTTACCACGTTAACCATGACATGATCTTATGTCTGCATGTAATTAAGTGGTGGACCCCCCTTGGGACTAAGTCAAAATAAAAGTGCAGAGGGATTTCAATGATAAGTAATACACAATAATAGTTTCAAACTTAAGGCTAAATACCAAAAGGATAAATCTCAAATTATCAATAACTTGGCTTGAATCCATGATGTTTGTGATTTATGATGTTGACCAGAAAATTGGTCAACAATAGGTTTCTTCATCAAAGGCAAAAATGTTATTTTTGTTAGAAATTTAATAACAGAGAAATGGAACACATAAAATATTATGGAAAAATATAAAACAAGAGAGAATACATGGTTCACCCAATTTGGGCTATGTCCACAGAGAAACAACCAGTTGTTCCTTTTATATTATCTAGCAAACTGAAGGGATACAACCTACAACACATTCATTGTAACTTCCTCTTCACTATCACATAGTCTCCTCCCTTTTTCTCTCACAGAATAATACACAGTCGCAACACAATTCCCTCATGCAAACTTAAGGTTACCTTCTAGGGAAAAAAAAAACTAAAATAACATCACTTCTATTGTCAGATCTTTCGCCCAATGAACAACCTAGATTAACTATTAAATTACAATATTTTACAAGGAAATTTTTCTCAAAAAATTGCTTTCTAGGGCGCTGCCCCTAAACCCTTGTTAGGGGGGATAAAAGGGTGTTATCGCCCTGCTTGGACCCTTGAAAATAGTAGTGGGGGGCAAGCCCCCCAACACACCCCCATCAGGGTCTGGGATCCAAACGCAATTGAAACAAGACCTTTGAATCGAGAAGATAATTAGGCTCCACACCCAACAATCTCCTACTTATAGATTGATTATAGCAACTCTGCCACTACTTCACTTGATGGGAAATGATTCCACTTGGATATAGCATGTTTCTCATCTTTATCATCATTCTTGAAGACCAATTGAAACTGAGAAAAAACTCAGTTTCTCCCTAGTTACAACCTTTATTAACATATCTACATGATTCTAGCTAGTGTGTATCTTTTCCAACTTTAGTTGCTCATCTTCCAAAATTGATCGTATGAAATGGTACTTGAGTTGTATATGTTTAGTCTTAGAATGAAGGGTGAGTTCTTTGTCAGATGAATGTCACTCTGGTTATCATTGTATAACTTGCTAACCTTTTCCATCCATAAAAATTTGTAACCAAATCATTTCTTTACTATCCTTTATAGCAACAACATACTCTGCTTCCATTGTTGAAAGTGCAACAATCCTTTGCATTTTAGAAACCCAACTTGTCAATGTCCCACCCATAGTAAAGACATATCATGTGGTGCTCCTCCTGTTACCTTTATCGCCTACCATATCTAAATCGATATATCCCCGTAGAATAATGTTTGAACCTCCAAAATATAATGCTTGATTAGAGGTACCTCTCAAAAACCTGAGAACCCACTTCAGTGCCATCCAATGCTCTGTACCTTGATTGTTCATATACCTTCTCACAACTCCCACTACATGTGCAATATCAGGCCTTGTCCACACCATTGCATACATTAAGGTTTCGACTACTGATGCGTATGAAACTTTAGACATATAGTTTGTCTATTTCTGAGCCTTGGGACACAACTCCTTAGTTTGAAATAGCTAGCCAAATGTGTACTAACTTATTTTTCATTTTGCATATTAAATCTTTCCAACACCTTTTCTATGTACTCACCCTTAGACAATGTTAATTTGCAATTTTTCTTGTCTCTATTTATTCTCATGCCAAGGAATTGCTTTGTAGCACCCAAATCCTTCATTGTAAATGAATTAGCCAATTTTCCTTTGAGCAAATGGATTTTCTACATGTTAGACCCTACAACAAGCATGTCATCTACATACAATAGCAATATAATATAACTGCTATCATTTTGTTTCTTAAGATAAACACAATGGTTAGAATAAAATCTAGTATAACATTGTTCAAACATAAACCTGTCAAATACCAATGCCTTGGAGCTTGTTTTAAGCCATTTAAGCTCTTCTTCAACTTGCATACTAATTTTTCCTTCCCTTTGACCTCATACCCTTGTGGTCACTACATACAAATATCTTCCTCTAAATCCCCATGGAGAAAGGTTGTCTTTACATCTAACTGTTCAAGATGCAAATCTTCTACTACCACTAGACTTATAGTTCTTATTGAATTCATTTTAACAACAGGAGAAAATATTTAATTAAAGTATATACCTTTCTTTTGTGCAAAACCCTTCACAACAAGTCTAGCCTTATACCTCTTTTTACCCCCATCTTCTTCCTTCAACTTGTAAACCCATTTATTTTGCAATGTTTTTTTACCTATAGATAACTTGACTAAATCCCAAGTATGGTTATGTACCAAGGAGTCCATATCTTCTTTCATGGCTTACTCCCACTTATTTCTGGTTTCTACTTGCATTGCTTCTTCATATCTTTCTAGTTCACCATAATTAGTCAACAATACATAATATAGTGAAGGATAGTATTGTTCAGGGGGTTTACTTATTCTAGTAGATCTTCTTACAACACTAGGAGGAGTTTGAGGTGTTTTGTTGTTGTTGATCATTATGATTTCTTGGCACCTTTAAATTTACTTTTTTTGTGATCTCATCAAGCACTGTGTATTATGGGTTTTCCCTTTCCTGTTTCTTTCCCTGCAACTAATCTTTGTACAACACCCTTTCATTGAATACCACATCTCTACCCCTGATAATTTTTATGGTTTTCATAATCATATAAGCAATAGCCAAAATCATTAACACCATATCCAAAAAAGGTACACTTCTTTGATTTGTCTTCAAGCTTTGTTCTATTTTCTTTATTGAAGTGGACAAATGCATCACAACCAAAAGAATTTAGAATTGAGTAATTTACATTATTGCCTATCCATGCCTCCTCTGGAAAACCACCATACAAGGAAATTGAAGACCATCTGTATATTAGACAAACAACAATATCTACAACATTTGCCCCAAAATTGTAAGGGCAATCCTGCATGCAATCTCATACATCTTGCACTCTCCATTATTGTCTTTTTCATCCTTTCGGGCACACCATTTTCTTGTGTTGTTTCTGGAACTATCTTCTCTCTACGAATTCCATGGAATGAACAATAATTATCAAACTCCTTGTTTTAGTATTCACCTCCATTATCTGATCTGAGACACTTCAACTTCATTCATGTCTCATTCTCAACCAAATCTTTCCATTTCTTAAAAGTATCAAAGACATCGAATTTATTTCAAATACAATAAATCCGGGTTTTCCTAGTTGCATCTTTGATAACAGTAACATAATAATGAGAGCCACTGAGAGATGATACCTAAGTCATTCCCCATACATCTACATACACAAGTTCTATTTTTTCACTCTTCTTCTCTTTCCCAACTCTAAGAAATTTGACTCTCTTCTATTTTCCACAAACACAATTCTCACAGAATTCCAAATCAATATGCTTCAAACCTGGCTACAAATTTCTTGAGTGAAGAATCTGAATTTCCTTACTCATGTGCCCAAGCCTATCATGCCACAATGGTGTATCTTCTCCTCTAGAGGTTAAAGCATTGGCAGAACCAGAAACATTGTATAAATATAATGTACCTACCTAATCTCCTTTTTCTATTACGAGGGCTCCTCCAATGATTGTCCATGTTTTGTCTATAAATGTAGTTACACGGCCTTCACCTCCCAACTCCCTTGTTGAAATTAGATTTTCTTTAGATATGGAACATGCAATACCTCCCTTAATAGCCATTAGTTTCCATTTTGTTGCTTTATAAGTACCTTACCCATTCCAATAATTCTACAAGGTTTATCATCACTCAGACGAACCTATCCAAAATCTCCTTAAACATAGTCATGAAATTTTTTCCTATCAAGTTTGGCATGGAATGAAGCCCCTGAATCTAGCACCCATACATCAATAATGTTTTCTAATGAAAGAATCAAAGCATTTGCGACACATAAATTATTACATTCACTTCCTGATTGTTCTCTTGTTGTTCATATCCTTCTTTTCCCTTCTGAGACTTACAGTCTTTCTTCAAGTGTCCTCTCTTCCCACATTTTCAACACATTATTCCTTATCTGGAATTGAATTTGTCTTTCCTTGACTTACTACGATGTCCTGGGCTCTTTGCTCTCTCTATTTTTCTTCCCTTAACAACATCACCAATGACATCATGAAACTTTAAAGTACTAGATCCAGATACAAATTTATTGATAGCCATGACTAAGCCATTCCAGCTTTCTGGCAATGACCACAAAACAATAGATCCCTAACTTCATCATCAAAATTTATCCCTATAGAACTTAACTGACTGGTAACCATGTTAAATTTATTTAAATGATCGACAATAGATCCACCTTCTAACATCTTCATATTAAACAAGCACTTCATAAGAAATAACTTGTTTGAGGTCGAAGGCTTTTCATATAATTTCGCAAATGCCTTCATTAGACCTTATGTTGTCATTTCCTTTGAAATGTTGAAGGCCGCCAACGCTGCCAAGCATAGCCGCATTACTCTTGGTGCCCTTCTATCAAGAATCTCCCATTCATCGTCCATCATGCTCATCGCCTTCTTTGTTTTTCCACTCAATGGTAGGTAAAGATCTTTTTAATACAAATAGTCCTCCATTTGCATCTTCCATAGCTAGTAGTTTTGGCCATTGAATTTCTCAACCCTAAACCTACCATCTTCTGCCATTACTCCCGCTCGAACCAGGAATCCTTCTTTCCTGCGAATTTATAAGCCAAATAGACCTTCAACTCTCATACGAGTTATGAGAAATTAAATAATAGAGTAGGGAAACACATAAAATATTGCAGAAACACAAACACAAAAAAAGCATAAAACAAGAGAGACACACATATATGTGGTTCGCCTAATTTGGGCTACATCCATGGAGAAACATCCAGTCCTTCCTTTTACATTATCCCATAAACTCGAGGGATACAACCTATATCACATTCATTGTAACTTCCTCTTTTCTCTCACATAGTCTCCTTTATTTTCATCACATAATAATACATAGTCGCAATACAATTCCCTCATATAAGCCAAGGGTTGTCTTCTAGGGCAAAAAAACCCTAAATTAACATAATTTCTACCATCAGATCTTCCGCCTAATGAATGGCTTAGATTGAGTATAAAATTACAATATTTTATGAGGCAATTTTTCACAAATTTTTTCTTTTGGGGGCAATGCCCTCAAACCCTCGCCAAGAGGGGCTAAAAGGGTGTTGTCTCCCCCCCGATTGTAGTAGTGGGGCGGAAGCACCCCAACAACCCCCTTGTCAGAGACTTGGATCCAAACATGGTTGAAACAACCTCTGAATCGGGAAGATAATAAAGTTCCACACCCAACAATTTTCATTGAAATCTTTCCAACAAGTAATCATGCACCTAAAATGAAGTTTTATGCAAAAGTTATGACCTCAATAAGGTAATAACCCAAATATTCTCCACAAATCTAAGTGGAAACCATGCCAATGATTTGGATATTGGGAATTGGTAGTGTGTGGGAATTCACTAGCAACTTTTATAAGCATCATGGTGGTTCCAAGTGGGTTTTAAGACCCTAATCCTAACTATAATTCTAGCCATTAAAATACCAAATAGAAGGGAAAATGATTCAATTTGTCACTCGCCACTTGTTGATCCATCACATGAGTAAGAGTGTGGAGGAAAAACATATTGTGAAGTACTATAGAAGGCTATAGGGTCTGATAGCTTCGTAATAAGTTTGGTCAACTAAGGTCTCATAGCTTCATAATAAGCTCTTTCAACTTTGTACATTGTATTGTGATGTCTATAATATAAGAACACAAAAGGCACAGAGCTTCATTGAATATTGGTTATTTACAACTCATGTCTAAATAATTAGAAATTAATTAAAAAAATATCTTTAATACTCATGAAATAACATATTATATTATATTTATATTACATATACCATTAATTTCAAATAATTATATATATATATTATATATATATATATATTATATAATTATATATATATATTATTTAATACTTGCATTTTTATTTTTTCTTCTATTTTATTTTTATTTTATTTAAAAAGGTGTTACAATTAACCTTGTACAACTTCGCTAAATTTATATAAAATGAAAGGAAAAAGTTGTTTTCTTCGAAATGTTCCAATCCCAAACATTGGGATTTTTTTTTATCCCAACTCCTTGCATGGTCTTAATGGTGATGAAAATATGAGAAAAAAAAATTGGGCTTAAGTGAGATGGAGTTGGGATTTTCTTTTTACCCAACTTCTTGCATTTTCATCGTAGTGATGAAAATATGACAGAAAAAATTGGCTCATTGGCACACAATTCTAATTGTATCAATGACCATAAAAGTGAATGATTTGAATTGTTATAGAATCCATAATGTTCCCAAACAATGGACATGTGTGTCCATTACTATATAAGGGAATTTAAGTAAATAATTCGATTTTAATACCTATCGTTTTCAAAATTCCACATCTATATTCTTTTTTTTTTGGTAAATACAAATGTTTGTAAATGTTAATAGAGCACAAATACATATTTAGAGTCATTGGAGTTAATGGAAACACAAACACATATATAGAATCAGTTAATGGAAACACAAATAAATATATAGAATCATTAGAAATATGTGAATGTGTACAATTCCATATTTGTCATTAGAGAAATGTTAAGAATGTGCACTGGAACATTTTTGTCAACTTCTTTACCACATTACAATCTCATAATTTGAACATTTTTGTCAACTTCTTTACTACATTACAATCTCATAATTTGAATATGGATAACTTATATGATTGTCATCTAATAACACATTCCTTTCGACATTTTTTTTGGATCCTTATATTTTAGAACGCTTTGTACTGCATTTTGAATTTTTGTTATTATATATATATATTTTAAACTCTTTGTATTACATTTTCAATTTTTATTTTTTTTAATTGAGTTATATAGTTTTAATATGATGCATAAAGCATTATTAAACTATATTTTATGCGAGAGATGAATATTAACTAGATTAATTTATAAAGTAAGAGTTCTAGAGTATATTTCTAAGTATTATAAATAAATTATAAATAGAAGTATAATTAAGGATTGAAACTATTTTTTATTTAATAATAATAATTATCATCGTTGAATTTTAAGGTTCTTGTTAATTCATGCATTAATATGAAATCCACTTATTTGTATGGCAAACAATTTCTTGATTTGATTATTAAAATTTATAAAAATGTATATACTCTATCCCCTCTCAATTTAAATATGTATATGAAATTAGATTATTTTTAATTAATAAACTAAATAATTAATACCCCAAAATATCTAACAAAAATTATACTTGGAATGATATGTTGTTGTAAACAACCAATCATCTTTGTACCACACATCGTTTGGGTAAGTGAATTCTTAAAACCCTCATTAACTATGTTGATGGGTGTGTCTATTTTGAAATAAGGCTTCCATAATTTTAATTTAGATATTAATAATTATTAGGTGGATGGTAAGGATTTAACCTCCATGGAATATTCTAGAATATTCTTAGTAGTAGTCACATATCAAAGTTTGAAAATTATCTCAAAAGTAGTTATGATCTCTCTGCCCTTTTAATTAAATTGATTAACTTAAAAAATATCATATGAGTGTGTGTCATATGAAAATGATTATGGTTTTTTGGAAATGTGGTATTAGTAAGTCATGGTACTTTAACAAAGTCTATTTATAGGTTAAGAATCTCCATAGTATAAAATATTGTTACATTTTTTTTAATGTATATATGTTAACTCAATATTAATTATTTTTATAACTAATAATAATATAATAATTTAAAATAAAGTTATAATTTAGTGATTTTTTATGATTTTTTTAATCTTAACAACGTGAGATGTATCATAAGGTAAGTGATTTTGATGTTGGTTGGCATTTACCAACTATTTAATTATGTCAAAGACATTTTTTTAGGGAGTAGTTCTATTTGAGTCTTTGTCATTTGTCCATGTCCACTTAGAGTTTGCCATGTGTTCCAACAAATCTGTCAAACCATCCATTTGTATTCTTACAATTCACAGAATATGCACTCTCTTATGCCATGAAAATAAATGGATATCAAGCTGACATATATGAAAAAAAATTGAACTTCAAGCCCATTTTGGAATGGAGGAATATTGTGCCAAAATAATCCTTAACGACAAATTTGGCCCTTTAAATTCCATATTCATTGGTCATCAAACAATTTTTCTATTCAACATTGCTAAAAAAAAGTCATGTGTCGATCAATTGGCACCCTTGCCTCAATAATGCACAGACCTCAACTCCTTTCAAAGTCTCAACTCTACATGTGGTGTCATTTGTGGGACTCAAACCCACGACCACAAGGTGACATCCCCTATGCCATCATCTACTTCCATGCAAGGCCTAATCAATGCCTAGACCTTTTATCTTATGCCCAACTCTCATATTGGGCTTCCTTTTTGGCATTTGGGATTTACTCCTACCAATCCTCGTTCTATAACTATCGAACAACACAACACTCTCATGAATGACAATGTTTTCCTTTGTCATGCTAAATTACCTACCCCAATCTCTTTGCAACCTCAACCAATTCTCTGATGGGTGGTGGTGGTGGTGATGGTGATGGCAATTGACGGGACTGGTTCTCATCTATCGGGCTTGTTATTTAACAGGGCCACCGACTCCTTTACTGGCACTCACAAGGGGCTCTCGAATATTGGGTGTCAATGGTTCTCAGCCCACTACCACATACTCCACTCAGGATTTCTATGTGGTGAAGTCCCACGAGACTTCAACCTAACGTCACATCAATCTTGCTTCCCCTTTAGGTATTTGCCTCTTTGCAACACACCTTCCCTGTGGTCCTAGTGGGTGACGAAACATGTGACATAAAACTCTCCATTACTTGGCTCCGTTAGTCGATGGGAATTCCCACCGCCCTTCACTACTCCTCAACTCTCCAAGACTTCCTGAGTTGACGGTAGAGCAGTGATCAATATGCAAAGAATGCGAAATTATCCATTTTTTGAGCCCATCAATTGACGGGGTTGTTTGCCACTCATTGGTGGATTCCGACCTTCAGCATTTTTTCAGTGGATGTAGATGGCAATTGCTCAGAGATAAAGGGTCTCATGCTCTGTAAACTTTTTCTTGATGTCAATTTATTGGCCCGATGACTCTCAATGGAGTACTCACGCTTTATCAACAACCAACCTCTAGCTTTTCCATACCTTTGGTTACTCGATCCCTTCACCACTTTGGACCTCTCATACTTGGCACACATATACATATACATAGGCTCAAGGGAACTTCATGGACACCTCTACTTGACTGTGGGGCTCAACTATCTACACCCACAATCCTACACTCGTCCCAACATGAAATTCCTAGGCACAATACTCATAGAGATTAAACACAATTGGAGGATAATTACCGCAATCTCCATTAACTTGAAATATCTATAGAATATGGCCAAATTTATAGAGTAAGTGGCCCTCTCACCCTCTCTTGGACCCCTTTAGTCCTTAGCCGCTCTTATTTGTTTATTTTCCTTCTCACTGTATCATATTCCTGTAGAAAATCTGCTATGTAGGTTAACCCGATAATGCAATATAAATCAAAGCAGAATAATATAACCTACTTATACTATCAATTTGCAGAAGCTTAAAGATCGAGCTGAACAATATAACCAGAAGAAGAAGAATCAATGCATAATACACATGAAAATACTTTGGGGAAAGCCTTAGCTAAAAACACCACTATATATATTATCATACAAGGTGGAAATACATAGAGATTATGCAAAGCCTTAGCTCTCATAGCTATCCAGCTCTCAGTACAATCCTCATAGATGCTCACAGGCAATCCTGGCTTCTCTCAAGCCTTCCTCTCTGCCCTCCAAGCTCCTATTTCCTTGCGTTGTTCCTTTGGGATGATTCAGCTTCAACCAAGTGGAACACTGATCTCACACACTGTCAGAACTGCATAATCCTCAAGGAATGATTCCTTCTGCATGCATGATTTTTCTTTATAAGAAAACACATGCATTGATAGTACATTGTCCTTGACTTGAATCTCAACTGGGTCTTTCTCAGAATAGACATGCATGAGTTTCTGATGAGGGAATCTTCAATTAACTGGAGTACACTAGTTGAGTGATGCATGCATCAACTGACTGTTAACTCTCTATTAGTTCCTCAAACAGTTTGGAACTAATTTAACTGGACTTAACTCAATAAATTGAGTTAACTAATTA
>APFE030207109.1:50560-70749 GCA_000404065.3 Pinus taeda | reverse complement strand
TCTCACTTTAGACTTGTCACCCTTCTTCCCTCCATGAGAAGAATTCGATTTGGAATGGGAAGCCTTCCCCTTCCCTTTCCTTGCCTTACTTGCTAAGGCCAAATTTTCTTCATCAACATCCTTGGATGAAGGACCATCTCGTGTGCTCCTCCTGATCTCCTCCTGCATAAGATCTGACCACATTCATTCCCAATCCAGTAGTTTCTCCCTTCCATTCACAGAGTCTTGGTAGCTATTCCAACTCTTTGGAAGGCCAAGGAGAGTGAGGCTCGCCATATCATCATCGACAGTAGTTATTCCCACATTGCTAAGCTCATCTCTATAGGTGGTGAGCTTGTTCAGATATATGGAAATAGTATCGCCCTTCTCCATCTTGATTCTTCGAAGCTTGTCCTTGAGCACCAATTTCCTCTGGTCGCTATTGTTCTGGTAGAGGTCCTTCAATGTCTTCCACATTGAAAATGGAGTATCCTTCTCATGGAGACTCGAGACATTATGGTCTTGAACTCCCTCAAGGATGATCTGTCTCGCCTTCACCACACACTTCTTCCACTCAGCCAACTCTTGTGCATTAGTTGAAGCTGGCTTTTGGATTTCTTCATCAATGAATTCCTTCAAGCCATTGTCTTCTAATACATCCTCCATTCTATCTTTCCATGTTATGTAATTCAAGCTACCTTCCAAGGCATATGCGAGTCTCAAGCCATAGAATGCCATTGGCCAACCTTGAAGTATGATATGAATTTGATTTTCACCTATAACCATGAACTTCAAACTTCGAATTCTCTTCTCAGTATACTATTCACAGCTCCGATAAAACTTGGCACTGATACCATGTAGAAAATATGCTATGTAGGTTAACCCGAAAATGCAATATAAATCAAAGTAGAATACTATAACCTACTTCTACTATCAATTTGCAGAAGCTTAAAGATCAAGCTGAACAATATAACCAGAAGAAGAAGAATCAATGCACAATACACATGAAAATACTTTGGGGAAAGCCTGATCTAAAAACCCCACTATATGTATTATCATACAAGGTGGAAATACTTAGAGATTATATAAAGCCTTAGCTCTCACAGCTATCCAGCTTCTGTACAATCCTCACAGATGCTCACAGGCAATCTTGGCTTCTCTCAAGCCTTCCTCTCTGCCCTCCAAGCTCCTATTTCCTTGCGCTATTCCTCTAGGATGATTCACCTTCAACCAAGTGGAACATTGATCTCACACATTGTTAGAACTGCGCAATCCTCAAGGAATCATTCCTTCTGCATGCATGAGTTTTCTTTATAAGAAAACACATGGAACTGATAGTACACTGTCCTTGAATTTAATCTCAACTGGGTCTTTCTCAATATAGACATGCATGAGTTTCTGATGAGGGAATCTTTAGTTAACTGGAGTACACTGGTTGAGTGCATGCATGCATCAACTGACTGTTAACTCTCTATTAGTTCCTCAAACAGTTTGGAACTAATTTAATTGGACTTAACTCAATAAACTAAGTTAACTAATTACAACTCAAATATAACTCAATCTTATCTCCTTAATTTAAGGCTTATCTCCTTAATTTATGGGATAACTCTTGCATGACTTCAGAAAGACTTCTAACATGAATTTCTCCAGAAAATAACTCCTCTCCTCTTTGAAACTTTCATTTTCACATGAAACAAATATACTACGACAATTATTAATTTCCAAAAAATTATTACTAATCACAAGGATGATTGATTTATCTTCTTCATGACTATCTACAAAAATGTAGGCAAATGTCTCTCCATGTGCATCAAATTCAAGTTCATCCTCACTTCATCTTCCACAACTTGTTGGTGAAATTTCTTGTTGTCTTCATCCTTTTCACTCTTCTTGCTTGTAGTCTTCATGCAATCCTTCCCATCAATTTTGATCAACATTGCATTTAAATGTTGACCTTCCTCTCATATTTGGATGTATTCATAGTCCAATTTTGTCTTGCCTTTTGCACTAATAAGTCCTTGCAATTTCTCCCTCATTGTTGCATTTATTGACAATGTATGGGTCTCACCTTGATTTCTTGTATGAGGTAATTCTACCTCATCTCCTTTCAAAACAAAATTAGGGTTTTGTTCTTCTCTTTCACCTTTCTCTATCTTTACGACAATTGAAGATGGTTGTCCATATTTATCATCCCCGTGACCTACAACCATACATGAAATATCAGTTTTAAAAATACGAGATTCTTGAGTCCATGGTGATGCTTCAAGCATCAATTTGTCATGTTGATCTCCATTTTCCACACGATCTATGTGACTCTCATTTTGTCGCTTATCAACATCTTCATCATCTTCATCATCCTCTCCAAGGATACTTTCTTGCCCGGGTTCACAATAGTAAGCTTCTTCCTCCTCATACTCAATTGCTCTGATTTCCTCTTCCCTCAACTAGGCTCTCATTACACACCTTAGCCTCTTCCTCAACTTTCTTATGAGAAACTTCTTAACAAGGCATTTAACCTGCTTCTTCATTCTCCATCCATATTTATGGTCTCCTTCAACTTCCTATAGCAACATATTCACTATTTTGAGTCTTTCCTTTAACTCGACTACTTCTCTATCAAATTCTTCGTGGCTCAACTTTCTTCTCCCTATGCCATTTTCTTTGGCATCTTCTCTTATTTTTTTGTGGCTCCCTGTTAATTTTAGTTAACAATGGTATGTTCTATGGTTGCAACAATTTATTCAATGTCCTTTACTTATCCTAATGACAATTTCCAATTTCATTTCCAATAGCAAACACTTTAATCATCACATTGACAAAACTGAAGATAGAACATGAACAATAAAAGCAAAAGACAAAAGAACCCAAGTATTTGGTGGATGCCAGGGGAAAACCCCGAGATGGGGAAAAACCCTTTGATCAATTATTCTTATTATTATATCAAATATTCAGTAAAGAGAGAGAGTACAATAATAGAGTCAAAGTAAAAATTGACTTGCCAAATCATTTCCCAAAACAACCCTATCAAATCTACAATTTTGTCCTTGGTCGACAGCAGTCAAATCAACAACAGTGTGTGCCCTAACCAGTCAACAATAAAGGGTCAAAACAACCCTTTAGCAGCTTGGTCAAAGTGCATTCAACTCGGCCTCCTTAGCTGGTCAAACAATAGTCAAAACAATCCTCTTTAGGGTAGTCAAACTCAGTCAAACAAAATTCAACCCTACAGTCAAACAGGCCTATGGTCAACACAGGTCAAACAACCCAGAAAAATATTGATCTTTGTGCCAATGAATGTGGCCTGTTGAGACAAAAATTATCCTTGAAATTGAAGTCAAAAGGTGTCCAGAAAATCAAAATCAACACTAGTCAAATCCTGGTCAAACTGTAAAAAAATTCAAAAATTTCGGCCCTGTAATTTTGTCCTCCTTCCTGCCACACGTGTGAAGAAATCAGATGCCCAATGAGGTGTATGAACTAATCAGATGAGGAGAGAGAAGAATGTGTGAGTTAATGAAGTGGCAAACGAGGGTGGAGGTCTCTCTTATTTATATAAGTCATTGAGGGTCAAGAGACATGTCCATTGGGCTTCATGAACCTACATGATGATGTGGTCGACCTTGACAATTTGCACATGTGTGGGCTTGACCTCAAAAACATATTTCTCCTTGTCTAAATTTGATGATCTTTAGGTCGATTTTGGTCCTCTCGAAAAGAGGAATTCAATGCAATAATTATATCCATCAAATGAGTTGTTCAAAGTGGAATTTGGCCCTATTTTACAATTTTAACACTCCCTCTCAACTAGGGAGAATTCCATGTGCCAATCCATCCATGATCATTCCATCTTGCCATCATGATCCATCTCGTCTCAACTCTGTTGAACATTGATATAGATAATGAAGAAGAATCGATCAAGAGTGAATCACAAGACCTTACCACTCTCCACTGATAGAAGGAAATCCAGGGGTAGAACCCCAATCAGACTTAATCCAAAGTGATCAAGTTGTTGAACACCATGCCTCCTAGACATAGGGAGTGCGGCAGTACACAATGCACCCATCTATAATGCTATGGTCCCTATCCACTTTTCCCAACTCATTATCCAGATGAGAGGTACTTCCCATGAGTCTCAGACTACATGGGTAGGATGTATGTTGGGGCATCTGCAGGAGAAGGTAAACCACTCATATTGCTCATATGCCATAGGAGAAGGTGAACCACTCATCCTATGCGTATATAATCAATTGTAGTGGAAGGTGAACCACTCACCCTATGACCTCATATATCATCGTGGGGTAACACATGGGAAGGTGAACCACTCACCCTGTACACAACGTACCTATAGGGGAAGGTGAACCACTCACCCTATGGTAACTCATAGCTCCAAGAAGTATGTCAAGCCCCCAAGAGCTCCCATAGCTAAATGTCCAACTTAAGCGGGACCATCATGGGAGGGTCCTTCCATGACTCCAAGTCTCTCTTAAAAGGCTAAGAATTTGACCTTCCTCAAGGGCTTTATGAGGATTTTAGTAAGCTGATCATCAGTCTTGATGTGTTGGAGCCTTATTTCTCCCCATTATACCATAGCCTAGATAAAGTGGTACCTAATATCAATGTGCTTGGAGCAGTCGTGGAACACAAGATTCTCTAAAATGTGAATCCCACTCTGGTTATGGAAATAGATAATGGTGGTATCCAGCAAGTGCTCAAGTAGCTCACTAAAGAGATTCCTCAACCAAACAACGTCACAACAAGCCATACTAGCTGCAATGTATTCGGCCTCGGTGGTGCTTAGAGCAACCGATTTTTGCTTCCTGCTCATCCATGAAATTGAAGCAGACCCCAATGAGAAGCAACATCCCGACATGCTCTTTCTATCTACCACATTTCCAGCCCAGTCAACCTCAGAATATCCATGAAGCCTCAAATTCCCGACAATGTATTTGAGCCCATTGTTGATTGTGCCACGAAGATATCTCAAGTTAGCAACAATCTAATGTATGTGATGAGGCTCAACCATAAATTGACTCAAATTATTCACTATGAAGCATATGTCTGGTCAGGAGTTTACCAAGAACATCAGGCCCCCCATAAGTTTTCTATATTCAGAAGGGTTTGTCGTTTCAAGCCTAGCAACACTTCCACATAGCTTCTTGAAGTTGAGTTCCATCGAAGTAGACACATATTTGCAGTCCACCATCCCACATCTCTCTAGCAGTTTCACAATGTATTTTCCTTGTGAAAGGAAAATCTCACATGGTTTTTTCTAGGCCTGCAGACCCGAGAAGTAATGCATCAACCCTAGGTCCTTCATCTCGAACTCAGAAGTCAACTCCCTCTTGCATTGATAAATGAGAGGGTCTGCACTAGTCATAAATAAATCATCAACATAAAAGACAAAAATAAGAGGAATTTCCTTTTCAACCTTAAAGTATAGGTTTGGATCAGCATAGCTTATTGTAAATCCCATCTTCATGAGATAACGGCCAATCCTCTCATACTAGGCCCTAGGGGCTTGCTTCAACCCATATAGAGCTTTCTTCAACTTGCATACATGTGTCCTTCGATCTTGCACTTCAAATCTTTGAGGTTGTTCCAAGTAGACTTCCTCTTTAATCGACCCATGCAAGAAAGCAATTTTGACGTCCATTGATGTAGGCTCCATCCTTGATTGGCAGCGAGAGAAATAATAGATTGGATAGTGGTATATCGGGAAACCGATGCAAATATCTTGTCATAGTCCTTCCTTTTGAGAGAAGCCACAAGAAATGAAATTGGCCTCTCTATTTTTCAACACTCCCATTAGCTCCATGTTTTATTTTGTAAATCCATTTTGAGGTGACCACGGGCTTGTCCTTGGGTCTAGGCACCACGTCCCATACACCATTCTTCATGATAGATTCATATTCCTCATTCATTGCATCCTTTCATACTTGGTGCTTTACGACTTCTTCGAATGTACATGGTTGATATTGAACAATAATACTCATGACAAACAAGTACCCTTGATACATGTTCAGCTTCTTACTTTTGCGGAATGTCCCTTTTGGAGTAATATGTCTTTCAACATCTTCGAGAGTATCTTTGAGCCATAGTGGTCTTTTCCTTGAGGTAGAGGGATCACCAGGAGGTGGATCAATAAGATCCATTAGACCATCAACAATGGGCATAGGCTCATCTATCAAAGGTTCATCTTGTTTTTCTATGGTATCATCATCATCCTTCCTTGGGATAGGGAGATTTTTGGCTTTCCCAAGGGAAATATCTTCATCAAAGGTGAACATCATATCTCACTTCCACATCTCTTTGACCAAGTACATAGATCCCATATGATTTTGAATTTTCACTGTAGCTGACAAATATTCCTTACTTCTCAGAAGCTTCCAACTTATTCCTTTTCTCTTTAGGCACATGAAAATACACTAGACAACCAAATATTCTAAAATGAGAAACATCAGGTTTCTTACCAGTGAAGACCTCCTCAAGTGTCTTGAAATGCGAATCTTGATGTTGTCTCCTATTTTGAACATATACGATAGTGTTGGCAACTTCTCCCCATAAGAACTTTGGTGGACCTTGATCACAGATCATGGCATGGGTGGCTTCCATGATTGTTCAGTTCTTCCTTTTAGCAATGCCATTTTGCTCAAGAGTGTATGGAACAATTGTCTCCCTCTCAATTATAGCCTCTCTGCAAAATTCATTGAATTCATTTGATTCATATTTGGTTCCATTGTCAATCCTCAATATCTTGATATTCTTCCAGATTTGATTTTCCACCAATTCTTTGAAAGAACATAACCATTTGAACACTTCATCCTTTTTCTTCCAGAAATAGATCCATGTTTTGCGTGAGTATTCATCCAAAAATATTGCATAGTATAGGTAGCCTCCTAATGAAGTTAAGGGTAAGACACCAGACAGGTCACAATGGACCAATTGAAGAATATAGGTTGTCTTGATTTCACTAGAAGGGAATGGTCCCTTTGTATGTTTCCCAACTGTACAACCTTGACAAACACCTTCATGGTTCATATTAAACTTGGGCATACCTGTGATAATCTTCCTTACCCAACATAAGGCTTTGTAATGAAGGTGGGAAAATCTTCGGTGCCATAATTCACATTGAAGAGAAGTATCACTCACCAAATCTCCCAAAGGACTTCCACCAACTTGATAGAGACCATCAACCCTAAATCAAAGAGTAAATGCATATTTAGGGTTTCTATGCCAAATATGTACCTTTCCATCAATGAATGCTACCATGAAGCCTTTATCTTCCATTGCAGAAATAGACACCAAGTTGTTCTTCAAATCGGGCACATACAACACTTCTTGTAGATGGATGGTTTGACCTTGGTACAAGTGTAGAGTGACAATACCTATCCATTTCACGAGGTAGGTGGCATTATCTCCAAGTATAATCTCTAGATTAGTTGTATTCTCAATCAAATTTGAGAGGGTCTCTTTGTATCAAGTGAAGTGGCTTGAGGCTCCACTATTAATCAACCAATGATCCAAAGTATCAAGAGTAGAGGCAGTAGATAAAGAGGAAATAAGATAAAATTCATCTTATTTTTCTACAACATTACTTTCAACATACATGGCATTTCTTGTCCTTTTGGGAGGTTGACCATTTCCATGTCAAGCAATGGGAGCATTCCTCTTTCCTTTGTTGTTGATCTCGTTGTTCCTTTGATTGCCATTGCGTTTGAAATTGTTGTTGTTTTTTTCATCATCCTTTGGAGAATTATTCTTGTGAGGGAACTCTCTAGGATAATGGCCAAACTTGTTGTAATTTTAGCACCTTCCTTTTCTTCCTTCTTTGAATCCCTTATTGGATCCCCTCAGACGAGGAGAGAGAAGAATGTGTGAGTTAATGAAGTGCCAAATGAGGGTGGAGGTCTCTCTTATTTATACAAGTCGTTGAGGGTCAAGAGACATGTCTATTGGGATTCATGAGCCTACATGATGATGTGGCCAACTTTGATAATTTGAATATATGTGGGCTTGAACTCAAAAACATATTTCTCCTTGTCCAAATATGATGATATTTAGGTCGATTTTGGTCCTCTCGAAAAGAGGAATTCAATGTAATAATTATCTCCATCAAATGAGTTGTACAATGTGGAATTTGGCCATCATTTCCAATTTTAACACTTCCTCTTGAACCTTTGCCATGACCATTAGTGGTCATCTCTTTCTCCTTCTCTATGAGTTTCTCCATGCTCAATGGTGAGCTACAAACGAGCCTCTACAAACACCTCACCAAGATTCTACTTAACTTGGTATTTTCGTATCAATGGTTATATTCTCTAAGACATTTTGAGCTTCCTCTACTTGTCTAAGCTCCTACACTCTGCCCACATCCTTTGGACAACTCTACCCACATTCAAACTATGGAGTGGTCACAACAACTTATACCCAACCTCAGTTGGAAGTTATTATCCTCTTCTCTACTTCAAGGGTTACCACAAAATTCCTTCCCTCTCTGCAACTACCCTACACATTAATTAAATGAAAAACACCTAAGATTGGTTACCTCTCAGATCTTTTTAAATTTGCACTCTCAAGAACTTATGGGTTCTTGCTTCACATTGCTACGAGATTCTTCTACTATCAATCATCTCTAATTGTATTTGACAATTCTCCCTAACTCTGCTCCTTGGCTAGAATTGTCTTCTACCTTGTACCAAATCTTTTGTGCGATATCTCTCCCTTAGACATGTACAACTTCGTGCTTTCACCTTTCAACACACACTCATATTTATTATTAACAAAACAAATATGTTACCTTTGTGCTTCCTTCAACGCTTCTATGCTTATATGCTCCCCTTCAATGTTTTAGACATTTCATTGGTGTCTCCCGCAACTCTATCCTCTCGTCTTGGTCCCCTTCTAGCACTCTCAATCATTTCCTTGACTCTGCTATGATCTCCTTCTCTCCTCAAATAGCATTGATATGCTCTGGATTCTTGCTTCAATACCACTTGATGCCTCCAAGCTCTGATACCACTTGATGTCGGAGATTGAACTACCTTCCTGTACTCTTTGTCATTTGATCTAACAACTATACCCACATTTAGACATGGCCTAAGGTTATTTTCATTCAAATCAAAATTATCAGTCGAGAACATTCCAATGAGTAGCATTGATTGGTTCCCTTGCCTCAACAATGTGCATGTCTCAACTCCTTTCAAAGTATCAACTCAACATGTGGTGCCATTGGTGGGATTCGAAATCACAACCACAATGTCACATCCCCTATGACATCCTTTACTTCCACCCAAGGGTTAATCAATGCTCAAAAATTTTCTCCTACACCTAGCTCTCATAATGGGCTTCCTTTTTGGCGTCTTGGCTTTACTTGCCTCAAAGTATCCACAACCTTAATCAAATCTATGATGGGCAGTGGTAGTGACAACAATTAATGGGACTAATTCCCATCTATCAAACCCATTAGTTGACAAGGTTGCCAACTCCTTTACGGACTCTCGAATCTTAGGCATTGATGGTTCTTGACCCATTACTATGTACTCCTCCTGAGATTTCTGATGTCTTGAAGTCCCATAAGACATCAACCTAACATCACATCAATCTCACCTCCTCATTGGGTCTTGGCCTCTCTACCATACACCTTCCATGTAGTCCTGGTGGGCGATATAATAAGTGATGTAAAACTTTCCATCACTTAGCTTAGTTAGTGAATAGGACCACTTGCCTCTCTTTACCACTCCTCAACTCTCCAAAACTTCCCAGGTCAATGGTGATATGCAATGGATGGGGAACTATCCATCTAGCGGGCCCGTTAGTTGATGGGAACGCATGTCGCTCATCGGCATACTCCGATCTTCAACATTTTTTTAATGGATGCAGATGATGGTCACTCAGTGATAAAGGGTCTCATGCTCTGTTAACTTGTTCATGATGGCTCAAAGGTCCCTTTTTTGGCTCAATGACTCTTAGTGGGTTTGTTTCACTTTATTAACAACCAACCTTTGGCTTGTCCATATTATTTCAGATTAACTCCCTCTTTCACTTACTCGAGCCCTTCACCACTTTGGACCTGTCATACTTGCCACATATATGCATAAGCTCACGAGAACTTTACGCACACCTTTGCTTGACCATGGAACTTGACTGTCTATACCCACAATCTTGTACTCGTCCTAACATGAAATTCGCAGGCATAATACTCACATGAATGATCTACCAATTCCAACACAGAGATTAAACACAATTGGAGGATAATCACGTATTTTCTATTAACATGAAATATCTATACAATATGACCAAATTTACACTGTAAGTGTCCCTCTCGCTCTCTCTCATACCCCTCTAGTCCTTAGTTGCTCTTGGTTTTTTCTATTCCTTCTCACTCTATCTTATTCCCTATCTCCCCCTGCCATACTTACCACATTTCTACCAGCATAATAAAAATCAAAATATCTATTACCTTATGGGCTTCATCTAGAATTTTCCATCTTCTAGAAGAGACACAAAATATCTCAGCGTGTTTGTTTGGTTGTTTTACAATGTGCTACATGGCCAAGAATGTTAACTCATAAAAACTCCCTAACAACCTAGATTCCTTCTAGAACTAGGACAATTGCCCTTACATGATAAATTCATAATTTATACAAAATTATGACTAAGGGACCTCTCTCTCTTTTGGAAGTTTCATGACCCCTTGGGTCTCGACAAAAATGGTGGATTTGGGGTTTTATGCTCCTATATCAGATTTGAAGGGGAAATCACAAACTATGTTTCTATAGTGCCTGTCACTAAACAACTGATCACAGTAAGGCTTGGCAGCGCGAAGGACATGAGAGATGGTGGTGATGCTTTCATTCAAAACCTTGTTCATTCCTATTACAATAAACTTTCAGATAAACAAAAAAATACACTATATCAAAGAAAACATAATTGAGAAACAAACAACTAAGAAAAAGCTCTTGTATCCTTAAAACATTTATTTAATCCATTAATCAACGTAAAATTTAAATTTTTAACTTCATATGCATTTGAAATGCCATATCATTTTGCCTTTTCCATTTGATATCACTAACATTTCTTTAATTAAATAAAGAAAGTTAAAAAAATACTTCTCAAACATGTCATGATTAAATATTTCATCCATTATTAAAGCTAGAAATTATATTTTAGGTGAAGGAATCGTATATATACCGTTGTTATATGTAATTGAATGGATTCTTATAATTATGCCTTTTTTCATTTGATATTTTTTAATTGAATAAAGAAAATATTCTAAAGACATTTATGATTAACATATTTAACATGGTGAGTTATGTTTATGTCTCTTTTTCGTCAACCACCTCCCATTTCATTTTTGAAAATGTAAAAAAAGTTACATAGGAATTATATGAATGATTTTGTTGTAAAGAGGATATATAAGGGTACTTTTCATGTTGGAAATTTCATTATTACTTTTAAAAAATTAAATGAGAAAAAATAATTATGGCTAAGGGATTTTCTAAAGTGGGTGATTTTATTCATAGCTTCATCATTTGTCCATAGCCACTTAGAATCCACTTTGTGTTCAACCACCATCCGTCAAACCATCTACCTATTTTCTTACTATTCACGGGCCAAACATATTCACATTTTGATTATGTAACCATCCAATTCATAACTTTGCAAATTAATTTGTTTTGGAGACCACCAAAATATTTCTAAAAACAATATGTTAGGCCTTTTCCTACACATTGATTACCATCATATGACCTATTAACATTTTAGGAAGCTCAAAGCAAGGAGACTTACATGGTTTGTTTTTAGTTCCTATGTGTAACAACCTTGGGTTAAAAGTTCATGTAATAAAGTTAAAAAAGGCAAGATAAGACCAAGGTCACGGGACACGTATTCCACGCTAAATGTTGCAAAACATCTTAGTGGGTGCTCATTTCGGTTTATTATGGTTAAGGAAATTGGTGAAGGCAAAGTGGCATTAATTGACATTTTATTTATGAAATAAAGGAAAATAGGAGAAAAGGAAGGCAAAAGGTCACAAAATTGCATGAAGAGGAAATTGAAGAAAATAGAGGCCTCAATAATAAAAAGGCTTTTGAGGATTAGTTTGTAACCTTTTGTCAGTTTTAGCTTGGAGCTCTCTCTCTATTCTCTCTCTCTCATACTCTTGCATACTTAGAGCATTCTTGGAGCACTCTAGCATTGGGGAAAGACAAGAAAGTTAAGGGAAGCAAGGAAAAGTTGGATCAAGCAGTTTCAATGGGAATACTTGCAGGCAACAGGTTGCATGTGTGATTTCCTAGTTGGTTAGCGAATGCATGGTACATGGATGTGTTTATTTGGTTCTTTTGCTATCGTTGACATGGTTTTGCCACGTGTGACAATAGTTTCAACCTTGCCTTGCCATTTCCAGATAACCATGGTGTGATGGGGTTCTTTTTTTTGGTCGAGCTTTGGATTGATCGATGGTTTTGGAAACGGGTGAGGTGGTCTTAGGAAAATTTTCAAGGGCCTAGGAATCCTTTGATTAGTTTTGGCGGGATTGCGGTAAATCCCGAGGGTGGAGACAGGTAAATTCCTCAAGGTATTGGTGAAGAAATTCGAAGGCATCCAAGCTTGTTTTGGGGCTAGTGATCCCTTGACCAGTTATGGTGGGATTGCGGTGAAGCCTAGTATTATATGTTCTTGCTTTAGGCCTAGTGATCCCTTGACTGGTTTTGATGGGATTGGCATAAAGCCTGGTTGTTTATGTGCTTGTTAGGCCTAGGAATCCCTTGACCGTTTTGGCAGGATTACGGTAAAGCTTGAAGGTGGAGGTGGTTTACTCTCTAGGAACCCCCAGTTGTTTTTGTCTTGAGTCCCACATTCATGCTTGGAATATGACACGAGGGTGATTGGCTGAAAGAAATATTTGATTTAGCCCAAACTATGGTCGAGTGGTATGTGGAAGTCCCTGACTTGGTTGGCTTTTGCATATGTTAATAAGAGCTCTTTTGTTCTTGTATTTCATGAGTATTTGTACTTCTTATTATGTGACTTTGATGGTTGTTCTATCATGGTTATTATTCTGGCTATATGCTTGTTATAAGCATGGTTTCATAATAGGTTCTAACTATGGCTCTTGATATGCTTGATTTATTGATGAATGGCTATTGAATGCATGAGCTAATATATGTTATTGCAACTATTATGAGAGGGCATTAGACCTTATTGATGATTCTTAGATAAGTATCATACCCCCTATGTTCAAATATGCATTCATGACGTGTAGATTACATGTTCTCAATATGCTTGACGAAATCACTGTTATGGTTAGTCCTGGCTAGGTCAAGTTTTGATCAAAGTTTTGTATGATTATTTCTTGATGTTCATTATCATTATGGAAAGTCTCATTGAGTTTTGGGCAGTGGCCTAGAGGCTGACCTGGAATTTAGGTTCAAAATCCGGGACCGAATGGTCTGAACTAGACATTTTGGGTTGCAATCGTTGGGATGTAGGCTTATGCATGCAGTTGGAGGCTCCAAACCACATGGATGCCTTGCTGTGGGAGCGGTTGAGGGCTCAAGGTAAGGAAAAGGTGGTCCAACTCAGGATTCGACCACTTGGGTTGGTTGCTCAACCTCTGAGTGACCTGTAGACCCTATAGGATTTGTTGAGATGTCAGTTTGTTGTCAGTTGTTGGCCCCACTTCCTTAATGGGACCTAGGAGGTTGGGTCATGTCACAGTAACTCTTTGTCTCATGTTTACTTGACATATTGGTGAAAGTGGGTAAATGTGGGAGGGGTGGTTACACTGTGAGAGGGCCTTTGTTACCATGTGTAAGTGAAAGTTGAAAAAGATATGAACTCTACTCATGTTTAGATGGCTTTGTCATATGCCAAGGTCACTTCTTCTATTGTCTCGAATGTTCCAAGCCACATTCACTATTCTTGTCAAGACAAATATATGATTTTTGATGTGAATTCCCCCCATGGACACCTCTACACCCCTATATAGTGTGCCTTTCTAGGTAGGGAAGTTGTTTTACCCTCTTTTTGAAACTTTGGCAATGCAACAATCATTTACTAGGAGAAAAAATGTCTTTGATTAGCATCTTCTTCCATGCTCAATCACGATCAAAGGATTAGGAGCCTTCATAACAACTTATTGAATTCATGTGTACTAATTACAACTTCCAAACAATTGACATACATTAATTTCAATGCCCTCTTTGATTGCATTGAGGTTCCATCTAATTTGAGCCTAACCTTCTCTCCATTAATATTATTTGCTTCATAATTTACTGACTCCATTGAACTCATACTCTTGTGACCTTCTATGGTAGCTGCTATTTCACTAGTTTTCCCTTTTTTTGCATGTTGATGTAATCATTCATGGTCATGGCCATTTTATGTTTGACATGCCATGGAGCATTGAATGGAAATGGATGGATTGGATGGGTCATATTTCACAAATCAAGGGGCTTAAATGGCCAAATGTTTATCTAGTATTTAATGTAGATTCTATGTGACTTATCTATCTACAACCTATGTGTCATGGTTGGGGATTACAATTTGTAAGGTAGAAGTAAGAAGACATCACCGACAAAGCCACCCACTAGAGTGGCATTGACAACAATAACACACATGTGACTACTAGCAAGAGAGGAATCCCCATCTCAAACAAATAAAAGCATCAAAATTTTGAAGCCTCATTCTAGCTATTTATGGGTTTAGATTTATGCATGGTATAGATTTGAGGGGCAACAAGCCAAGGTCAATGACAGATAAAAGAATTGCAATTTTGGAGACAAAGTCGATGTGGAGGCCTTCACTTTTATTTCTTACTTGCAAACCACCACCAAGGTTCAAGATTTGATTCTCATCCCAATAATGTGCAATTAGCCATTTTTGTCTTTAAATAATTGATTTGCTAACACAAAAACTCTTTAGTGTTCATTTGAATTGGTAGTTTTCTACCTTTAATTAAATTGTAATAATAACACATGAAAATATCATGATACATATTGATAATCTATTTCCTTGTGCCCAAAAATCATTTATTTAATTGTTCTCGTAAACACTAATTAAGATGGACTTAACCGAGGAAAAAAAAAAAAAATCTCAAAACCTTCTGCCTTACATCTTACCCTTTTCGACAAATCATTTTCATTTAAAAACACAAATCGCAACTTTTATAATACCAAATTTGTTCATGTTTTCTTCCCTGAAAAGAACCCAACTTTTAACAATGCAACCATCAAACAAAGCCCTACTCGTTCAGTGATTGTGGCAACCAATATTGTCGAGCTTTGAGCCACACTCTTCCTCATCCTTCATGCTACATAGCTCCTCATTTTCGTCCCTTTTGTTGCAGAGATGACGTTTATTCACTTGATATGCAAACGCCCGAGGATCCACCAACTCCCACTATCCCATCACTTGTCAACAGCGATTTCCATCGTTCCTCACCCTCGTCCATTTAATGAAAATCCCTGCATCAGATTCGCCAATTTCTGCAACCAAACAGTAGTCCCATTCACAACTACACCAGACCGGGGTGTTGTCACAGAATTTCTGATCAACAAATGCGGTTTAACATACGACGAGATCACAAAGGCCTTTAGATATAATAAGCCATACCGTCTTCGTGCAAAATCGACTCAGAATTTAGAAGAAAATTTGGAGTTACTAAATGGCTGCGGTTTTACCACACCTGCCCAGATTCGAAAGGTGGTTATTTCCAGCACTGACTTTCTCTTTGCTAAATCCGAAGGAAACATAAAGTCTAAACTCAGCCTCCTCCGGGCTTTCATGAAGGAAGAGGATCTATATAAAGTACTTATCCGCAAGGCACGGGTATTTACTTACCAAGAGAATAAATTTAAATCTGCAATTTCAGTTTTTCAAAGATTGGGCATTGAAGATCGAGCGCTATCAGAATTAGTGGCCATCTACCCTCCTTTGCTCGCGTGTCCAGAGGAAAGAATTATGGAGTCAGTGAAACTGGCCGAGCATCTGGGGCTCAAGAAGGGATCTAAGATGTTTGCAGTTGCTATGCGTGCGTTTTTGTGTGTACCAAAAGAAACCATATATATGAGACTTCAGTGTTTGAGCAGTTCTGGGTTCTCAGAGAAACAAATTTTGCAATTATCGCCATGGATTGTGAGCTATACAGAGGAAAAATTGAAGCGCAATATAGATTTTCTGGTCAATTATGTTGGACTCTCTTTGGATGATTTTGTTACGAAACCAAAGCTGTTTTCATACAGCTTGGAGAAGAGGATAATTCCTCGGTACAGAGTACTGGAGGCATTAAAGTCCATGCAGGGTTTGAAAACAGAGACGAGTTTCCGAACTATTGTTGAGATGCCAGAGAAACGTTTCTTGGAGAAATTTGTTAATTCCAACCACGAATCTTCCTCGATTCTGCGAGATATTTACCATGGTGGGAAAGCTGGCAAGTGGATGATTGACAAGGATTCATACAAGTGCGTTTCTCAGTAACCGTAGATTTACCAACATTGTGACACTAAGCCAGAAGCTTCAATGTGACTTTTACTGTGCTCTATTTATCTTTTTAAAGTTCTTTTCTTCGGCCAGAGAACAAGAAACTCCACTTTTAAACGGTTAGATGGCTTACTTAGCACAAGAAGACACCAAAAAAGGATGCTTGCGACCTGAAAATCATACCGCTTCCAGTGCACAGTTTCGAGAAGCAGATTTTAAATGATAGCAATTAAATAGCATTGCTTCATTATTTTCAATTCAAGGTACAGTTGACCTTCCTTCCTGACTTGCATTGCATTTAAACGTGTAGTTAGACATCTAGTATCTGCACAGGGAAGGTAAATAACTAACACTGATCGTTAGCAACAGCAGACCTTTTGTTGTCTATTGTGAACTCTTGCATTTATGTAGGAAACTTGCTATTTCACTTCCGAGATCAAGCTGCCTCTAAATCATAGTTGTCTTGTATTTGCAAAAATACCAGAGTTCATCGACTCTTAACATTGAAAAATATTGTTGATCCTTTGTTCTTGAAATATTATGGATTTTATTCACGGTGTTAAATGAGTGGTCCAGTTGTGGTCGACAATTCGTGCTTCATCTTTTTGATGTTCTCGTTGACTATCCTTATCAATATATGTATTTTAGATAGGAAACAGAGTACTTGGTCCATACTAGTGCTTTTGGGTGATTCCTTGTCAGCTTTGTACACGTTGCCTTCCTCTATATATGGGCAAAATGAAATTTAAATTTCTTATTAGCAAGAATCAAACCCAAATAAAGTAATTTACATGATTATAATCTTTTAATGCTTGATTCTGTATCATTGTTCTGATTTTAATGCGTCAGGGGCTTGCAAGGGGTCATTTTGTGCAGGCCTTCAGTGTGAAATTTTCAATCTATTGCAACAACTGGAAATTAATTTTCTAATTGAATATTATTATGTGCAACTTTGCTATGATAAACAACGAATAAAATCACAACTGCAATTTTCACCAAAATTAAGAAATACGTTGTGGAAATAAATTTGGAACTGAGAAAAATAAAGCACACACAAAATAAAATTGACAGCGTTATTTTTTGACAAATGTCCCTAGAAAAACCCAATGTGGGAAAACCAGTGCAGCAGATGAGGGTTTTGTTATTAATATGTGGCAGCAAAATCTAAGTACAATATCTAGATGCCAATCTAGAGATCCTCTCTTGAGAATCAGTGGCAAAATTACTGAGGGAATCCCCCCTCCCCTCCATAAGCAATTCGGCCTCAACCTGGCCTCAAAAACTAGTCCCGAATACCCTCGTGCAGGCCTTTGCGCAAATGTTGCATAGTCCCTCACACGCACTTTCCGGATTTGCCTTTGATTTAGATATCCTACCTGTTGTTGCCTCTGGAAGTGATTCCTCCATGCCTTTGGAAAATCATCCCAGCCTCTGGCACCTGAATCGACCTCCTCTTCAGTTGAATCGAATTACCTCCTTGAGGCTCTGTGCAAGCCTCTGTGTAGCCTCCTATGAAATAACTTGACCCTTCCCACTGACTCTTTCGACACTGGAAAACTCCACTAGATCACCCTGCTGCTGCTCCTCAATTTCTGCTATTGATCTCTAGTTCGAATTCTCTTCCCTGTTGAATCTATGCTCTCTGGGAAATTCGATTTGACTAGATCACCCACTCACACGACGTGTCTTCTTCATCCCCATCGTCTCGCTCTTATAATCTCTCGTTGGTGAATCAACGACCAGATAAGATCCCCATCAACGACTAAGATCATCTCAAACTCAATCCGTGTGAGTTTCTAGAGCATTCTCACATTTCCTTAATTAATTCCTATTAATTAACTAGTTTTCCCAAGTTAGACTAAGGGAAAAATTTAATGATGGCTACTTAATTTAATTAAGGCGTTTTCTAAGTTTATCCTGAGAAACCTTTTCTGGGTTTTGAAGATCTCGTGCTCTTAGCCTCTCTAACAAAAATCAAGACTAGAGCACCTGTTTGATGCTACCCAACCATCCAAAAACTAACACTCCCTCTTAGCAAGGAAGGTGTTCTAGACAATCTTTGTAGCTGGACCACCACATTGCTGATGTTTGATATCTGTGACAATCTGTCACTGCCCACCAAGCTACTGTGCATACTCTGATTAATTTGCCAACTCTGTGGTTGAACCACTCTGCATTTGCGCTGCTGCTGACTCTGCACTGTGTCACCCTGCACTACTGCCAACAGTGCTCTGCGCTGCATCAGATCTCATGCTGTTGTTGCTACTGTAATTGAGAACAATGAATTAATTGTGTCCCCATACTGGCTCTACAACTCTCTCCTGAGTCTCTGATTACAACTAGTCTCTGCATTGTCTACTGAGTAACTGTCTGTGCCTTGACTGGTTTTGTGCCCCTCAATAACTGACTGCTACTAGTTTTGCAACTATCCCTTAGGGTTAGGTTGCGCCATTCTGAACATTGTGATCCATCTACTATTGAAAAGTTGTGAGCCCCTGTAGCTAAAGTAATGATTCGTAGAGCTCTTGAAGGTATAATTGCATACAAAGCGAATTCATCCTCCAATCTAGAGGACACATTGTCAATCTCTGTCGACGTTGTTGCCTGCTCCTGCTTCTCTTGCTTGTCCTTCTTCTTCTTGGGACATTGGGTACTGTAGTGACCAAACTCACCACATTTGAAGCACTTAATCTTTGACAAATTTTTCTTCTTTTTTTCTCCTTCTCCCTCTGAGCTTTGGCCCTAACTGGGACCTTTCTTTGCCTTCCGTTTCGATGTAAGTGTTAGAAAATTGGAAAGGCAGAAAGATTTTCTCTTGTTGATAATTACTTGTGATTTCTTTGAGTTCTTATTATCTTTTTTATGTTCTTCTTTTATCTTATTTCATCAAGCAATTACCAAAACCAAAACACAAAGATCAAGGACACTAGATGTGGGCACTCAACTAGGGCTAAAACCCCTATGTAGGGGAAAACCCAATCAAGAACTCTTCCTTCAGTAATTCAAAATCAGGTAGACTAAGACCTACAGGCCTTCCTCCTCCACCAAGTGATCCAGGTGGATATTGGTGGCCACCTACCAAGTCCATCTGGACACCCATCATTGTTTCTCTCAGCATTTTTAGTTTCCTTAATTGTAGCACAACTTACTATTTTTAGCAGTTTTTCGGGTCCTGAACTTCCGGAGACGTTTTGAGGCCCTAGACGACGTTTTTTGGGAAATCTGGGGGCAACATGGGTCCATGGATGGATGTTGCCCTTCCCAAAGTGGTAGTTCTCGGATAGATCTTTCTAACGAGCTATCGTACGCATCAAACGGAGATCATATGCCAAAGTTACGACCTCGGGAAATTGATGTACCAAATTTACCCAAACGGGGCCCACAATTTGGCGTTTCATCTTCTAGGGTTAGGTTTTGGGGAAGGGTTTTCCATTGTTTCTCAATAATAAATAGGCCTTCGAGCCTCATTGTAACACACGTTCGGAACAGTTTAGAGACATGTAGCCGCACATCTCTTCTCAGAGATAAGCTACCATCGTCCTAGCTGGTTTATTTCCAATTCTGGTTGTAAGCATATTTCGGTATTTTCATTAATGAAATGAAGTGTTATTTCCGCTGCATCTCTTTATTTATGGTTATCGCATCTCTGTATTTATGGTTATCTCTGTAATCTATTGCGTTCCTGTTTAAATCTGGATCAGTGGTATCAAAGCGGTCTACTTTTTCTT